>OMLJ01002941.1:4657-16147 GCA_900302595.1 Gadiculus argenteus | reverse complement strand
CTAGTTACCTACTTGAACCTAGGGTTGCCAGATTGGGCGGGAAATCTGACCCAATCTGGCAACACTGATTACAGGATAGTTATAGGAATTCCCCCCAAAATGTAAAGCTGTAAATAGGAAAATAATAATAATACATTCAATATAATTCTTCATTTATATATAGAAAATATATACAACAGAACATCAAGCACACCAAGGTAGATCAATATAGCAGACAGCTGCTTATTGTGCAAAACTACAATGAGACCAGAGGTCTACAAAGGAGGCCTTGACGTGGTCCCGTGGACCTGCCTGTGTGATGCAGGCTCTGTACAGCAGCTGCAGGCTGTGGAGGGGGAACAGCCTGGCCAGCACTTTGACGTTCTCCACGTGGGTCTCACTGTAGCGGCCTCCGTTGTTCTCCTTGGCCCGGTCGAGCCAGGACGTGACATCTCCACTCAGGTGTCGAGAACGAAGGCAGCACATTTTAAAAGCGTTGAGAAAAACTCCAAACGTGGTCAGAAGTGAACCACCTGTGAGAGAGACAGAGCCACCGCAGTGAGACAGATTCACTGTTTGTTGTGATCCCTGCTTGTTTTTGGTGTGCTGTACATATGTATGAGTGGGCCTGTAGTTAGTATGCAGACATGGATGTGCGCATATGGGTTTATTTCTCTTTCGGTCAGTGTCGTACCTTTCCTTGGCTTAAAGGTGAGTTTGTTACGTATCATGTGGATGGCCATCAGGGCCAGCAGCACAGAGGTGAAGGGGATGAGAAACCCCAAGTTCTGACCGACAGATTGCTGTATGTAGGCAATGGCCAGGAATACAACGGTGGAATTCAAGTTGACCAGCCAGTAGAACCTAAAAAAGGAATGTACCAATGATTATTTTGAGGAATACCATTAATAGTTAATAATTAATTCAGTTAAATCATTGCATAAATGAATGACAATTAATAGTTTGAAAACTGAGGTGTGCAAGTTACAAATAGTTTATACATTACTTGATAAAGACACATAAATAGTGAATAGTTACATATGTCCATTTCTTTTGTAACAAAAGCAGCCAAACCAACCAGTTAAAGAAGGACAGAAGCTGGTGCTGATTGTATCCCTGGAGACTGTACGCCCCCATCGGGCAAAGGATGGCCCGGATTCCCCCGATGCCCAGGGCAGCTGTCAGGAGGCCTGTGTAGAATAGGATCTGCTGCTCCCTTCGATTCAGTTGGTGGGTCATGTGGTGGGTGTCGATGTAGAAGTCTTCAAAGGGGAACGCCACCACAGGCAGCATGGCTGTTCCTAGAGAGCACGGGGGCACAGGCCAGGTCAGGCCACATTGGTTATTTAAAGACAGCCGAACACTTTGGGACAGTTGATGGTCTGGTGACCATAATTGCCACTGATTTAACCATTTCCAAATGAGTTACACGGTGAACAGTCAACCAAGTATGTAATGTTATTCTTAAAATAACACGGACTGTATTCATTTCATATGGGAAATTTGAGAAAGGAGTCTTTACAGTAAATCCATGTAGATTAATAGGGTCAATTCTAACTATGCCAAGAAGAATGCCTTCATTAAATATCCAATGATGCAATGCCAGTTTCAAAAATATTTGTACATTTGAATTTTAAAATATGAACACACTGACCAAAGAAATGAAGGAAGGCACAGAGGTAGAGCACCTTAGTCCTGCCTAGGTAGGTTTCTGCAAACCAGCCGACCAGCACGGGGGTGAGGGTGCTGACCCCCACGAAGCACAGGTTCACAGTGGCGGCCAGGTAGTTCCCGTAGCCCAACTTCACCGTGCAGAAGATCATCATGTTGCAGACGATGCCGAAAAAGGTGAACCTCTCGCACAGCTCCACGAGGAGAACGCAGATGATAGCCTGGAGCTTTTTGCCGGACTTGCGCCTTCTGTTGTCCCGGATGGGTCTCCAGTCCCCCTGGCGGGGGGTTTTGGAGAGCCGTCGCTGCTGCTGGTTCTCGCTACCCGTTGGCAGCCCCTGCGGCTGGTCTCCTGCCACCATGCCCTCTGGGTGGTGAGGAGGAGTGCTGGTGGGCTTGGCCGTTACACGAGTGCTGCTCAGTGGGTGGAATACGGTCAGGGATCGGAATGGGAGCTATAGCAGATGACACGGCGAGTGAGGCACCCAGGGATGGAATTCCACAGGTTACTGTTAATGCTTTGGTAGTGGAGCTGACGATTGTCTCAGACGTCCGTCTGTATTCTGCACGTTCATCATTCTGTGTGTAGCTTTATTGTGTAGAGTTAGACCTATGGGCCCCGCTAATATTGTATTCTGCATTTGAGATGCTAATAGTATTGTAATTAAAAAAACATATAAAATAACATTAATTCAATTCAACATCCTTAAAGGTAATTGACTTTTTTTTTCTAAACTCTAAAGTTGAAATTCGAAAAATATATATATTTGGAAAAATACATTATTTTACCAAAGAAGGGGAAAATACGCAAAATGTTGGCCACCCACTTGAGATGTGATTACAAAAACCAAGAATATGTTACACCACTTTGTGAGAGTGCCCTTTCAGTTTAACATCTAATTTTGACTTGACCTCAAAGAAGTGCTGCTCATTAAGTTGACGATGTGAAGTGTGTGTTACAGTTCATCAGTTAGATAACCTGCCAGGGATACATACCAGATGTGTGAATAATACCAATAAAAGGCATGGCATCCCGCTCTTGCATTGACAGTTCAAATTCTGGGAAACTCAATCATTGCTGAGCAAAATTACAGCAAAAAAAGTATTACGTATTATGTTAATATTAATGTACACATTAAATACCATAAGTAAAATACAATTAGCGGCTGTTCAAGGCATTACCAATATCCAGTTGGGTTGGACGATTATATATATATATATATATATATAATTTTGTTTACACTTTTAAATAATTGTACGCTGGCAGCCAAATATTGACTTCTTAGGGGCCAATAACATACGGACCAGAAATGTACACTTTTATTCGATCCATTACTGAGTGAAACTCATGCAGGTCACACGATATTTTTCTTCGTAGGATAAGTCTGGGATTCTCGCCTCTGATTGGTTAGAAGGATTGTCCTTTAGAATGTGTTTCGATGAGTCCTAGCTGTTTGCGGCCGGAGGAGAGCCCCTTCTAACCAATCAGAGGCGAGAATCCCAGACTTATCCTAAAAATAAAATCGCCCACGGGATAGTTTGAATCACTATGGAAACGGAACAGCGTCGTTTTACTCGTAGGGGCGTGGCGTGTTGTGTTGTGGGAGACCCCGACTTTAAAGTTGTTTGTGCCGCTTCCTAGAGGGCTGAAGTTGTACGTGTGAATTGGTAAGGACTATTTCAAGAGTACAATCAAGCAATGTTCAAAGTCTTTATGTTTGATGCTGTTTCAAAGCATGTGTCATTGATCAGCTCAACACGCGTTTGGTAAACTTGGTGCTAGCTAACGGAGCTAAGATGCTAAGTCGATTCTATTTTCTCTCGTAGGAAATATATTATATACAACAATATTAGTTCAAGTTGAGTTTAAAGTAGCGTTTAAGTCAATTAAACCCGTGCATGGTTGCTGCTGTATGCTTTGTTTAACAAACATAGCTGTTGCCATAGTGTTGATGTTTCGAACTTTTCAGGTAACATTAGGGCTGTGCAATTAATCGCATTTTAATCGTGATTACAATTATGGCTTCAAACAATCTAAAAAATGACATCATCGGGAACAAACTATTATTTTGTCACATTCCAGTTTGTAAGTGGGCTAAGACTAACATGCGCGCACACACGCACACACGCACGCACGCACGCACGCACGCACACACACACACACACACACACACACACACACACACACACACACACACACACCATGTGAGGGGAAATGGAAAATGTCAAAGTCCAAGAAATGTCTCTTAAGTGTTTTTGAGCGAAATGAACACGTTTCCAAAACGAAGGAATAATCGTGTTAAAATAATTGTGATTATCATTTTGTCCATAATCGAGCAGCCCTAGGTAACATACGTTCTAACTTTGAACCAATGCATTTCAGCCATGTCTGCTTTGTTCTCTGGTTTGCAGCTATATTCAGCTTGCAATGTCTGCAGGTGTGATGCCAAAATCCCCTTCCTCTGCGTCAAAGGGTTTCAGTTCAACCCCTCGAAAGAGCACAAAGAAAACAAGTCACATCCTATCCAGAACTGTGGAGGTCTTAAGTGGATCGGATGTGTTATCGGACAACGATACGTACTCCCTCCTCTCGCCGATCTACCATGACAGCTTTGATAGTGATGAAGACTTTGATTCAGAATCTGAGCATCCACAGCGAACAGATACCTCACCCACACAGTGGGCACTCCCTAGACGTGCCAGATCACCGGTCAGGTATTTTCAACACTTCAATGTAATTCACTTATTGTACCATCACACTTGACAGAATGCAGTTGAGCTGTAAAAAAAAAAAGAAAAGAAAAAGCACTGATAAAATGTGTATCAGGAGTACTGTACTGTGCTGTAGTATAGCAATGGAAACCACTTGGCCCAAGTGTATGAAAGAACAAGTACGTATCCAAGAGTTTTGTCAACAGAAACAGCATCTGTAGCAATGACATTATTATTGTATTTATTTAGCAATGTCATCATTTGTTGTGTCTGTGTATGTTTCAGGTGTGAGTTGCCAAAAGCACAGGGAACGATAAGTGTGGAAAGTGCAGCCTCACCTCCGCTCAATGCCTGGGAGGTGTGGCTGTTGGACAAAGCTAGAAAAGACCGTCTCCAATTAGAAAAGAAAGCGGAGGAGGTAAGTCATTCTTTTCTTGCCGAATGTTTTTTCTTTCTGCGGTGTATGCTGTGTGACTTGCAGAGTTAAAGTGTATTGATAGTTTTTTTTTGTTTCGAAATTGTCTAGTCATGCAGACAATTAGGCAATGTACTCAAAATGACAGTGACAGTCATTATTCCCATTCTTTGCATTAGGAACGCTTGCTGCTGGAGAAAATAGAACAACGGGAGAGAATGCAGGAACAAAAGAAAATAGTGGTGGAGGAGAAGATCCAAGCATGGATGAGGTCAAAGAGAGAGCGGGTAGGGACACTCGCTCTACCCCCGGACCTAAGGAGAAGTGTTTTCATTTGTATCGCGTTGGTTTATAGTCAATCAATCAATCATTGTATTATTTAAAGTGCAGTCTCACCATGGAAACGGTCTCAATAGTGAAGGAGGACAGCAGGTTACATTCCATAGTGCTTTGAGAATAAAAACGACTTTAACATGGATTTAAAAGCATCCACGGACCCTGCTTCTCTTATATGTCTGGGTAGGCTATTCCACAACAACGGGGCATGGGAGACAAATGCTCTCTTACCGGCTGATCTTTGGGTGGATGGAATAATAGTAATAGTGATCCATGTAGTGCATTTCTACGGTTATCAGCACAAATGTTTTGTGTTCCCCACAGGAGAAGCAGGAGAAAGAGCTGAAACAGAGCACTGAGGAGGTGAAGCTGGAGAAGGAGAAGACCAAGGAGAGGGAGGTCCAATGCAGAGCTCAGGAAAAATACAAAGAGTGGCTACGGAGGAAAGACCAAGAGAGACTGGAGAAGAAAAAGAACGACAAAGTAATACATTTACCGGTAGTTTTCTTTTTCCCCCTGTCACCTGTCCGTCCGTCTTCTTAACCTACTCCGCGTCTAGGGGAGACCGGGCGATATTTGTTTTGTATTATACTTCTTCATTTGATGCTGAGTCACTGATGATTTGATTTTGGCATCTGGATGACACGGCGCTGTTATCTCGGCAATTCGTTTAATGAAATGTCAACGTTGTTGTGGCAGAAGGAGGCCGACAGGAAGGAGGAGCGGGAGAGGGAGCGGCGTCAGACAGCCGAGGAGCACTTTCAACAGTGGCTGGCCACTTCTAACGCGAAGGCCAGAGCCAGTCCCAGTCCCAGTCCCAACTCCAAGTCACAACTTCATCCAAAAAGTGAGACCCACCGTCTAGGAGCAAGCACACAAACGTGATCTGTGTTCTTGTTTTAAAACAAACTCTGATTCCTGATGTAGATGTACTAGCCTGAATGTTAATGCAAGGTGCTGTTTATCAAACGCATGTACTGATGTTTGTGATTGGCTACTATAGCCGCGTACCGACCAGGCGTACTTTTCCCACTATGAGGTTTTGTGGGTGCGGTTTGGAGAGAGGATCCGCCCAGGATCCGCCCCTCAGGGACTCTTACAGCGGCTCAAAAAGTCCTCCAGCAGAGGTGGTACTTTTCTGAGCCGCTCGTAGCTCGTCGACGCTCCGTCGATAAGCCTCTCGGACTTCCCTGTGGCGCGTACGCAACGACAAGGGGAGCTAATGAGTGGGCGTAGCCCGGGACTGAAAAAGTCCTGGTTGGTACGCAGCTATTCATTAATACCTACAGCACATGCCTCTTCAAGGACTCTTTTCTAATGTCTATTTTTATGGCGTGTCTCCAGGTCCCTATGACAAAAGCTACCCACCTCCCAGCTTCTACAACCCGGTGCCATGGAAGCCGATCCACGCCCCACCACCAGAGACCCCCGCCAAGAACGCCTCTCAATGGAGACCCCGCGGCCAGCCAACAAAGCGACTCAGCACCGGCGGCACCAGATCAAGGCTAAGAAATTGTGCTAGTGGGACACAGCTGCAGCCGAGGAGGTAGAGCGCTGCACGCATGCACCAGGGCATGACTTACAGTGCACACAGTGCAGACCTATCGAGTATCAACTACATGGTGATCGTGGCCAGAGACTTGTTAATAATGTACCAGCTCTAATGAAGCCATGTTGGGGTCAAGGTTAAATAGTTTTGAGCGGTTGTATACACTGTAAGGCCTCGTTAATGATTTGCCGGGTTCAAAATGTGTGTCCCACTTTTAGCTTAGTTGAGACATTCGCGTTGTACGTACTGTATATTGGATAATCATGGACTGTGACAGATGTGATGCTATTTCCATAATAAGTGCAAATGTGCGTCGACTGATAGGACATGTGCGATAACATCCAGTCTAGATTTTATAGACTTTATAAACACATGAAATCAATTTTGCACAATTATCCTTTGGATGAAGACAATAAATCCTGTTTGTACTTGGCCAATATATATATATATATATATATATACATATATACGTGCTTTTATACTCTCACCAACGAACAAAGGGAGCTGGCTTGGCTCACTTGGGTCAAAGAGATGTTGCAGACCCAGTGGCCCACACACTCAGACAGGGCTTTGTCCCTGCTGTGACTCGTTCTTTTGTGGGCTGGGATGACGACACGTCAGAGCATGTGGGCCGAGGCGGCGCAAGATGTGGGGGTCTCTTAACATTTAGTGTCATTCCCTTCTTACCGGTTACACATCCACAACCACAAGTCATTTAATGAAGACTGACTGGTAAATATAACTTGATTTATTTATTTGTAGATTAAGCAGATTTAGCTTTTGTAAAGAATATTACATTTTACTTTAAGTCTTATAAATGATACTTGGCTATTTGCCCACAGCCATGTACTGTATGTTATTAATGGCATGCACTTCCATGCAGATCTTAAGAGAGTGTCATTTATTTAACCTTTCTCTAGAGTCCAAAGGACAGCTGGTGAGACCAAGGCGTCATGTTTACATTTAGTTACAAGCACTTCAGGCGTACAAGGTGTGGTCAAAGTTGTTTATCAAAGGACGTCTATGTTGTGGGGCCATACCACTCTGAGTAAACAGCATACAATCCTACACTAACTAGTCTGGAGAATGAAAGAGCATTAGCTAGCACATCGTAAAGATAACACTTCTTGTGTCTTCATTTACGCACCACACAAAGTAAGCATTTTGTAGATCAACACCACTATTGTGAACGGTATAAGAACAGCACGGGTGTGCTCTGTGCACAGAGTCTATCATTTCTAACACGTAAACACCTGCAATTACACTTTAAACGTGCCTTCTCCAATTGTTTGGTTGTTAAGAAGGACCCTGTGTTGGAACTTCCTGCTCCGAGATGCAGTGGTGCAGGTGGGCCGGCGGTTGGATATCTCAGGTAAACACACGGGTAGGGAGGCGTGTCTTATTTGACTTTTGGCAGGAAAGAGAGGGCAGGTGAAGTAAGGAGGACACAGTTATTTTTTCTCTGCCATAAACGGCTGTGTTAATCAACACAGTGGACGAGGTGTGAAGTTAATGGAAGAAAGATTGAAGACAATGGATCCGGTTCTTTGGAATAACTGAACATTTGGGAAGATGTCAAGAGGATGTTTGGAGGGACATTTAAGGATATCTGCTTCTCTGTCAGGGAACATTAACAAGAACAGCAAGGCCCCTGCACACAGGAAATAACTACTTCTGTTTTTTTTTGTGGTTCTTATGTTTAATATTTGTATGCATTTCTGTGTCAGCTGACGCGTATTCACTGTATAATGTCATAATCTCTGACTGACATTCAACCTCAAATGGGGTCGCCTCAATCTCCAACAATTGGAAACGTTTGAATATAATTATTCAAACACCGTAGATGGATGTGATGTGACTGGGGCTTGTTCACACAGTCACATTTAGTATTGACACAACAAAGATAGAACCAGTTTTAGTTGTTTTGCTTCAGGGCAGAGAAGACCTGGTCCCTGCATTTTAAGTCTGGGTTTCTTCTTGTGTGCATCCCGTCTTATGATGCAGTCCACAGGGCCTGAGCATGAGGACAGCTTTGACTTCCTGTTTAAAATCATCCTGGTGGGGGACTCTGACGTGGGCAAGACCTGCGTGGTTCAAAGTTTCAAGTCTGGAATATATTCAGAGAACCAGCAAAATACCATTGGCGTGGACTTCACTGTTCGCACTCTAGATATTGATGGCAAAAGGATCAAGGTAAGCAACATTATATGTACAGTCTATACAGGTGTGGGCACATATGTCCATATGGGTACATAGGAACACACACAAATGAATTCTACACATGTTTCTAGGTTGTCTACTGTAATAAGAGCTGTAATATTGTCAGTTGTTTTAGATTATCCTCTGGGTTTTCACTCCTTTAAAGCAAATAGCCTAGCAGCTGTGATCAGTTATTAAAATGCACTAACCTGAGGATGGGGAGTGGCCAAGAGCTGCTTTCTGCAGACACCCTGCTGCTGCTGCTGCTGCTGCTGTTAGGTTTCTAGGCGTGTGAAGAATAGATTAGTAAAGTTGACGTTATGCGTCAAGCTAAAAAAAAAAAAAAAAAGGATAAAGTGTCTATTAAAGCGACCCAGTACGAAATTTAAAATTACAAGATAGATGCCATGTGTGGAAAAAAAAAAGAAGATAAACACCATGTGTATTGAACAACTCAACTCAAAGCTTCATATATAAAATGTGGAGGATCTGTGTGTAGTGGCGATTTCATACATTTTTGAAAATAGATTAAATTTCCCGCATTCTGGTGCGTTTTACACCAACAATAATCTCCCTCTTTCTTTGTTTTTCCTTGGAGCTGGCATGGTCTGATATTACTGACTACTATTATGTTTTGGTTTAATTCACAGAGGACCGACACTGACAACTTTTTCTGCACTTTATTTTCTTTAAAATGAGAGCAAAATATGAGGATTCAAAAAAAATCAAAGAGTGAATTAGAAAATAATGAGGTAACTTTGAGTCAACATATAGCGCTATATTAATGTCATAGTATGACTAGTAGACCAGTCATGCAATATATTTTTGATGGCAAATGTGGGGGGGGTCCAAATGGGTACGCGGCTATTGCTCCAGCTGCCAGTATGATTCACTTTAGCATCCCTTTCAATGCATTTAGCTTGTATTTACTCTGTCTGTCTTTGTCATTGAACATCACCGTAGCTGTCTGGTGCGTGTTCAGCATTCAGCAGACTGCAGGTATCTCAATTTCAGTCCAAACCGTCCCAAATTGAGCTGTTGGCTCCAAAACAAACCAAGTAAGTAAGAAAATAATCAAAAAAGGTTTAAGAAATGTCGTCAGTATTACGTCTTGTAGCTTGCAGACAGCATGCAGAAAGCAGGGTGAGACAGAACACAAATGTTGGTTTATTTAAATGCTTTCATTGTAACCCAAGGAAGTTCTGCACCAGTTTGGAAATGTATCCCGACTGCCAGGAGCTATCTCAGAGTCTGAGTGCTTTGAGCTCCGAAGGCATTCAGCTCACACAGTGTGTTCTTGATTTGTTGTTGGTTCTTTCTTGATTGGAGAAAATGTTTTATTTTTATATTTATTATGACACTTTTTTATTTTGGCAAGGGCCAACAAGGTAAAGAATTTTAACATAGAATCTTATGAAAGAGCTCACAAAACAAAAGAAGCAACCGATTAATCCTGCATTAATCCTTTTAATCTACAGTATGCTGTGATTTGAGAATTTAACAACAGAGACAACATAAAAAGGAATTCTTCATGTGTTTTTTTTTTGTTTTTTTCTCGTTAGTACAGGTTAGTCATTAGCCAAGGCAGCAGCATTCAATAAAACACAGAACAATAAGACCACAGAAGAAAACATTATTCAAACTATACCAGCTATAAAAACTGTGCTTTCCACCAATGCTAAATTATAACACTCTGGCCGATACAATGTTGTAACAGTATTACATTACTATTTTAATTTTTCTTGTTTACGATGACCATAAACAAATTGCAATCAGACATCCCACAGTATCTGCATTACACAGAAACCTGGCTCAGTAAAAAGCTGGTGTCCAAGACGTATACAGGTGGATGTCGTGGAACCCAAGCAGTAAATCTCTGTGTGAAACCCCAGAATTATGATATAAAATGTACAACAGGCAGGCCACCGTAGGAAGGTTTTGAGGCCTGTGACAAATGCAGTATGATTGCATTATGCCTTAATGCCAAAGTCAACATCAGAAAATCCTCTAGAAATCCCTATATTCAACTTAATGTAAAATATAACATGGAAAATAAAATGCTTGTATCAAAGCTTTACCATATAGTCACCCTAGGGGGTGGCGAAGTGTGTGGCATTTTTAATAATGCAACAACAATGTGTAACACAGCCTCAACATCGGTAGAAGTTAAGCTATGACATAGTAGGAGTTAGCTCCTTGGTCCGCCTCCAGAAGGGAGTGTTTCCCTTTAGGCCGAACCTCTAAACTTTATATTACAATATTTATACAGCGCTGGTGAGAAGCTATCGCTCATGACCTTGTAGTATGAAACTTGTGCTGTGACTTGTGCTCTTCTGACACGTTGAAGAGACAGATTGGGTTTGTTTGTCTGTCAGCTGAAGCAGGGCGGGACAGAAGCCTGTCTGTAGTAAGTAATTTCCCCATGACCTTCCATGATTGGCAGTTTACCCCTCAAACCAAATGAGTCACTTTCCTTCCAGGCGGGATTATGAAGATGCAGAGGTGAGACCGTGCTCTCGTTCAATCCTCACCTAAGGGCTACATGAACTGTATGCACACCAAGGTTATTATCTGCAGTGCAAACTAACGAGAATAACGAAAATGCGTGAATTGTGAACCCCCCCCCCCC
>OMLJ01002847.1:1305-14597 GCA_900302595.1 Gadiculus argenteus | reverse complement strand
GAAATTTCCCTGGAATTTTGTGTCTAGTGTTTATTTATCATTCTCCCCAAAAACTTTGGCACGTAACTAGTCCCGCAGCTTTGAGAAAACGCGAAAAGTAAAAACGCTCAAACGTGCGTCCTGATCGGGAATCGATGGGAATGACTTTTATAAGCAATCGATTTTCGTACAATGTGCGAAAACGTGCGCTTTTAGGCTCATCCGGAATGCATTGCGAGACGGTCGGCCCTTCACTACTCTCACAGCGTTGCCCGAACAATTTCAAAGCGATTCAGGAAATTGTGCGCCCTGCATTTACCTCCAGTCCTGTGAATTTTCGGAGTGATCGCACTTCAAGTTTTCGCACAAAGTGCGAAAACATCCCATCCATTGAAAATGAATGGGGAAATCGTAAAAACCAGACCCTATTTGGAGCCTTGCCATTCTGTCATACTTTGTCGCAGACACAAGGTTGTATATATATATATATATATATACTGTATATATATACTGTGTATATATACTGTATATATACTGTATGTATATACTGTATATGTATGTATATGTATATATATATATATATACAACTTAAGGTGTATGTGTGGATAGATCAGGTTATCCAGGTTTACATCTGTGATTGTGTGTGTGTGCGAGGGATATATTCACTGAATAGGAATTGTTTGAAATCTATCAAGAATCTCATCAACACTATGTACACATCCCGGTAGTATATATATATATATATATATATATCATCAACACTATCACATCCCGGTTGTAGGCCCATAGCACTTCGAAATTTCCCTGAAATTTTGTGTCTAGTTTAAGTATACAAGTTTATTTAATCGATTTGAAATCTATGTATAGATTTCAGTATATTATTGTGCATTGTATATTATTTCATAAATCAACTGGTATACAGTATTTCCTGATATATCAATACATTAACCAAATATAACCAATCAATATATCTATTGCCAATTTCTAAATAGTTCAATATCAGCATCATTTCGGATTATTGCGGAGTCCAAATACAAAACAATAAATAAAAAACACTTGATTTAAATTGATTTATTCAGATCTCCTTTGATAAACAAAATAAATCATTTCTAGAACCTAACATTTCTAGAAATCTCCAAACAATAACAAAGAAACATTTGCAGCGAGTGGGTCGACCGCCCGCTTCCAACAACGCCACAAAGCCTATCCTCTAAAAGTACTGGACTTTTCTCCACCACTCTCGAAAATAACTGTCAAACAGCCGCCCAACAGTCGTCCAACAGCCGCCCAACAGCCGCCCAACAGCCGCCCAACAGCCGCCCAACAGCCGCCCAACAGCTCGTCCAACAGTCGCCCAACAGCCGCCCAACAGCCGCCCAACAGCCGCCCAACAGTCGTCAAATCGCCCCCCGGGCTACGCGTGCACCAGCCTCTTGTGTCTCTTCAGGCCGTGCAGGCTGGAGAAGGCCTTGGGGCAGGCGGCGCACGGGTAGGGCCGCTCGCCCGTGTGCGTGCGCATGTGCAGCGTCAGGAAGCACGACTGCACGAAGCCCTTCAGGCACACCTTGCAGCGAAACGGCCGCTCGCCCGAGTGGTAGCGGCCGTGCACCTTGCGCTCCGACGCCGAGCGGAAGCACTTGTCGCAGTCGTCGCACTTGTACGGCTTCTCGCCGGTGTGGATCAGCATGTGGCGCACCAGCGCGTCCTTCCCCGAGAACCCCTTGCCGCAGTGCGGGCACGGGTGGCCCAGCCCCATGTGGTAGAAGTCCACGTGGCGCATCAGGCAGCGGCGCGCCGTGAAGCTCTTGCTGCAGTGGGTGCACACGAACGCCGACGAGGCGCGCGCCTTCTCCTCGCCGCCGTCCTGGCCCGGCCGGTGCTCGCGCTGCACGTGGCGCACCAGCGTGCAGTTGTGGCGGAACTTCTTGCCGCACTCCCAGCACAGGTAGGGGTAGGCCTTGGTGTGCTTCTTCTGGTGCTCCTGCACGTCCGAGTAGGAGCGGAAGCGCTTGGGGCAGTGCGGGCACTGGAAGGGCTGGTGGCCCGTGTGCTTCCACTCGTGACGGATCAGCCGCTTCAGGGTGCCGCACGCCGCGCCGCAGTGGCCGCAGTCGAAGGGCCCTCGGGGGCTGTGCGCGTCCACGTAGTGCTTGTGCAGCTCCTTGAACACGCGGAAGTTCTCGGCGCACAGGTTGCACTGGAAGGGCGTGTGCGACAGCTTGTGCATGGCCAGCGCCTCCGCGTCGCGCACCAGCTTGGCGCACACGTCGCAGTACAGCGGGTTGTGCGTGTGCCGGTGCGAGTCCAGCGTCGACTTGTAGCGGAAGGCCTTGCCGCACTCGCCGCACGGGAAGCAGCGCTTGCCGTTGGCGCCGGCGGCGCCCGCCGGGTCCACCTGCTGCCCGCTGTAGCAGATGTTCCGTAGGTGGAAGCGGAACGTCTGCTTGCACTTGAACTCCACGCTGCAGTGGGGGCAGGAGAACACTGACCCCGGGCTGCCCCCGGGGCTGACGGGGGCCTGCTCCTGGTTTCCGTCGCCGGCGTCGGCGTCGTTGCCGTCCCCCGCCGTGGCGCCTTCCTCCTCCTCCTCTCCCTTCAACGCCGTGCTCGGCCCGTCCTTGGAGGGACTCCGGTTCGGACACTTGTGCCGGAGCAGCGAGCCGGCTCTCCTGTACTCCTTGTTGCAGGACGTACAATAAAAGGCGGATTTCTCTGTGGGCCCGTTTGTGCGTTGTTGTTGCGGTGGCGGAAGGTTTTCGGTTTTGACGACTGCGCCGCTTTCCGTCTGCGTTTGGCCGCCCTTCCGCCTCTCCTTCAGATACATCTTCATCTTGAGGCCGCGGTTGCGTCGTACCGGCCGCGACGGCGAGCCCCCCTCTGCGTTGAGTCTCTGCAGCACCACGAAGCACTCCAGATTGGACGTTTTAATTAACTCGCCGCATGGACCATCGGCGTAGGCTTCCGCTTCCACTTCCCCTTCCGCTACTACTTCCCCTTCCGCTTCCACTTCCCGTTCCGCTTCCCCTTCCGCTTCCTGCCGCTGCTCCTCCGTCTCCGTCTCCATCTCCTCCCTGACCTCTTCCGGGGCCGCCGCCGCCGTGCCGAGACCGGCCGTGTCCTCGTCCCCCACCCCTGTCGCCGTCTCCTCCGCGCCGACAGCAAACCACTGCTCTCCGTCCACCGGCACCACCTCGTTCCCGCTTGGCCCGATGTAGATCTCCGTCCCGGCTGCCTCCTCCGTCTCCACCACCCCCAGACCGGCGTCCACCGTGTACACCAGGTCCCCCTCCGCCATCGCCCCCGTCAGCTCAGTGGCGACCGCCACCCGCTCCGCGGGGGGGAGGAACAGGGCGGGCAGTATGCACGTGTCGGTGGAGGAGTCTGGAATTACAGTGGGAACACGTTACAGGTTTGTGTGTATACAGTGTATGCACGCACTCACTAGGTCAGCCCTTCTACTCTTCAGTCATCAATGACTTTTTAGGCCTTTGTGAACGCTCACCGTTGTCCTCCAACATATTGACATCTTTTTGGCTTTCCAGAAATGGCTTGAGCTCCTGCAGATGAAACACAGACTCCATGCTGTCCTGAAGAACAGATGAGGAATCAGCGAGCAGCGACGCAACCTAGGGCCGGAAGAAAAGGGTGACAACTCTTTTCAGACTTTTCAGAAGTGTTGAAAGATGTCTGTAACAATCTCTCGAATGGGGTCCAGGTTTTATGAAGTGCCAACAGTTATACATAGTGTGTAACTGTACAGTGACTGTAATGTTATTATAGAATAATGACTTTTATGAGATATGGAGCTTATTTCCTAGATCCTTCAGAAATTATTTTATGAAATTCATAATACAACTGACTGTTTTGACTTTAAAAGGATAAGTTTCCAAGTGCTTAGCTATTGGTACATGCCCTTGTGCTTGTGTTGTGTTGACATGGTTGTCAACCTACCTGTTGTACTGTTTGGACAGGAAGCAGTTCCTCCAGTCTGGAGAGGAACTGCCACATCAGTGTTTGAATTGCTTTGTCATACATCGGGCCAAATTCCTCTGGGAAAACATCCTGAGGCAAATTAATAAATAAAAGAGAAATATAAAGACCAGTTATAAAGACCACGGATACCAGTATGGCTCTCAAAACAAAACAATTCACAAATAAATAAGGTAAATTTTATTATTACAAAAGAAACAATAAAAACAATAAGAATCTTAAAGGTTGTATCAGTGATTTTTTAGGCTGAAACATAAATTATCCCATTCATCTGATCTTTCCTCACGATCCGCTAGCTGCCCGCCCCATAAGCGAGGTGTAAAAAAAACGTGTCTCACACAATAACAACCACACCAAACCATCAAGGGGCGACAAGGGGCGGGTGTTGTGGTGTTTTTAATCCAGTAAGAACTATCATGAACGCAGCGCAAAACACCACACAACACCCGCCCCTTGTCTGTGATTGGTTGGAACAATATTCATGTTGATTTGGTGTGGTCGGTAGTACCACTTGTTATTGTGTGTGATCTCGGAGCACAGGCTGCCCACAGAGACGCGTTTTTTTGGTGGCCTGCTTATGGGGCGGGCAGCTAGCGGATCGTGAGGAAAGATCAGATGAATGGGATAATTTATGTTTCGGCCTAGAATCGCTGATACAACCTTTAACATGCTCATAACAATGCAGAATTTACAAAGTGCATTTTGGGAAGAATGCTTAAATTAATCTGAAGTAAACACACTTCAACACTGACCTTAAAGAATCTATCTCGCTCTGCAGGGTCTCTGAGGAGGCTGTGCACAAGACCCAGGAAGTGGGAATCGGATATTTCAACACCCGCATTATGAACCTACGATAACACAGGATTGAGAAGGTGTCACTGTAAAGTGTAGTAGGGTATTCCTGGTACTTCAGCTCCTCATTACATCAACAACAACAAAATACATCTATTAACACTTTCAATTCATGAAGGAACATTAACAGAGGCTCACCTCTACGTCCCACATGGACAGGAGATGCTGCATGCGGTCGAGATGCGGCTGAATGACTTTAGAGTCTGACGTTTCCTCAGAGCGACAAAGCTCCAGAATTAGCTGCGAACAGAGGAGAAGAAGTTACAATCATTCAAACATGAGTTCTACAATGGGTCGAAATGAGCATTATCATCCACACACTCTTGCTTTTGTCCAGGTGCAAGTCATTCAGACTTAGTCATTAATAGTAAGTGTCAATCCTTATTATCAATAATTTACATTGTTCTAAAAAATAAAGTTCAAGACACAAAAAAGCCTGAGACTAAAACATGTTCCTCACCCGTGCCCTGAGGCCAAAGATAAGCTCTGCCCGCTGTCTCGCCTTCAGGAGATGGGGAACCAGGTCGGTGACCATGTAAACAAACTCCTCCAGCATCCCATAATCCAGCACCACCTTCTGCTTCACTGTCTGCCAGACGGCGGCCGAGATCAGTCGGATCGGCGGGACCAGCAGACGCAGACAGGACAGGGAGAGGGACGGACCTGGGAACACAAGATGGACACGGCATAGACCAATCAGATGAACAGAAGGTGAACATTTGGGGATGAACATGGAGGAACCTTACCCGTAACCAAGATTAACTTTACATGTGAATATACGATTAAAGGGGTACTTCACCGATTTGCATTAAGCTTTGTATAAATAGAAACCCAGTAGTATTTTTTAATGATCGTGCATCCCTCAGTCATTTTTCCCTGAGAAGTGAAAGCTCTGTATTTCTTTCTGAAATTGGGTTCGCCAATGATGCAAAACTCATCATATTGCATCATTGGTGAACCAAAATTCCAAAATCATTTTGCATCAAAGAAATGCAGAGCTTTCCCTTCTCAGGGAAAAATGAGGGAGGGATGCACGATCATTCAAAAATACTACTAGGTTTCTATTTATACAAAGCTTAATGCAAATCGGTGAAGTACCCCTTTAACTTTACATGTGAACGTGGATGACCTTTACACGGCAATATGGGTCAACATGTAGGGACTTTACATGTGAACACGGATTAGCTGTGGACTTGTGGGGACTCAACATGTGAACATGTAGGTACTTTATGTAGAAACTTTCCATGTGAACATGAAGGAACTCGGTTCGACTCTTGTTTTCAGACTGATATAACCAGAGACACTATGATATAACCTCCCACAGAGAACTCCATTCATCACTTCCCGTCACAACACACCGGAGCGACGCAACGTATAGAACGCGGGCACACTGCATTCAAACACTAAAAAAACTACAATAAATAATACGGTAAATACCCGTTATGAGCTATAAAGACATACATTGCACCTCAACCCCCGTCTAGTACACTATAGTGAGAATCGAGTGAGATTAAAGTCATAGTCCAGTTAATGAAGTTTGTCTGTTTCCCGCATTCGCGTCACACCGCATTCATGTGTTGAGCGCACGCGGGGGGGTTATCTCCTCACTCACCCGTTACTTCAGAACTGTATTCTTCCATTGTATCCCAGATATTACATTGCAATAAGATCATATAATTGTGTAAAGGTTAGTCATTCCGGAGAGGAGTGGTAGTTATATTGATGTTGTCACAGGAAGAGCTGTCCGGGGCGCCGGGTACGCCCGCTATTGTTGACCCCGGGAAACAAGGTGACGTTAGATTAGTTCCGACCGAAGAAAATGTATGTTATATACCGGGTATTCATGATTATTGTATTACTGACAAGAGCAACAAATCCAAATCCGAAATGTGATGTTTATATTATTGCCTAGTTAAAAATAACGTATTCTTAATGTGTAAATAACTTTTTGGGATGTGCATTATAAAAACATTTGCCTGCTAATCGGCAGAAGTAATTCCAGAAGTAATTTACGAAGTCTCCTAATACATCTCCTTATTACGCTGATACGTCTAAAAAAAATTTTTTCTTCCTTAATCTGTGTTATTATTCCTGTTTGTACTACTGTGGAGAATCCATATGTGGTACCCTAATGTATAATTCAAAACAAAGTTCTTCATCAAATGTTACATAATTCAATACTGACTTCTAAATACCTTAGGTGAGAAGCATTTCTCATTTCTATTTAGTAATTTAGAAGACGCTTGTTTTGTGTGCGTCTCTGATTAAAGCAGCCTCAGCAGCTGAGTCAGACTGATTCTGGGGCTGGGGGAGGCTGCACACCTGTTGCACAGTGAGTTATCAATGTGCAACCAGCCATCACCACACACCCTCAGTGGCCTCAGGGAGATATTCTGCATGGCAAGATGGAACATCAGCTCATACATCATTATCTGCGAACTGTAGAATACACCGGCTTTAATAATAAACACCACCCTGTGTCCTCGTGTTTGGAGGAGCAAGTCACCTAGGCAGAGGTTGGCATGCACCTGGGTGGAGTGAAGCATTGTCTTTAGAGGTAGAGGAGTCCAATACCCCTTGACCAGTCATACAACAGTGGCCATTAGAAACAGATAATACAAAACATAATACAACATTGTAAACCATTCATATTAGAAATAATATGGGGTGTGCAAGGGGTGGTGTACCATCACGTTAGATTAAATTAAATGGAAGGAAAATAAGGGATTCTCCATCATTGAACACATTATCTCAGAAACACATTTGAATAAATACACAAGAAAATTGGACAGCTATTCATTTATTTGAACATTACTTTTTTCCATACATCAGCTTGTGGACACATTGTTAGGTAAGAAATTACTAAAGTAAACATCCTGCTTAGGTGGTAGAGCGGGTTAGCTGGTAACCGCAAGTTTGTTCACTCCCCGGCTCCTCCTAGCTGAACGTCGAGGTGTCCATGAGCAAGGCACCTAACTCTAACTGCTCCCGACGAGCTGGCTGTTGCCCTGCATGGCTGACACCGCCGTCGGTGGGTGAATGTGAGGCAATAATGAATTGAATTTTGTTGTGTTGATACTTTGTATTTTATGCAATGACAAATAAAGCTTCTATTCTATTCTATATTGTGAAGCTCTTTGGGTGGCCATTGCTTACAAAAAATGCGCTATATAAATGCAGTCCATTTACAATAAAATGAAGCTTAGGATGCATTCATATCCTGTGTAAACCTGGATGTTTTGCCTTTTTTTTTTTTTTTACTTTATTCATTTTATTCCTCATCTTTCAGTACAAGAAGAACGAGAAGTCCTGAGTTACTTGGGTGGGTGCACTAGCTGTATGTGTCTGGCCAAGCTGTAGGGCTTCAGAAACGCTTTGCCACAGACTAAACAAACATGGTTCCTCTCTCCAGAGTGGATCCTCATGTGGTCGTTGAGAATACAGGCCCGTATGAAACCCTTCCCGCAGGTCTGGCACTCAAACGGGCGATCCGGGGTGTGATGTTGCAACACGTGACTCTTAACCTCGGAGATTGACCGGAAGCGCTGCTCGCAATCCGGAATTTTGCACTTCAACGGCTTCTCCCCCGTGTGGATCATGGTGTGCCTCGCCATCCCAGACTGGGCCAACATCTTTCCGCAGTAGGTGCACGGATGGCGCGTCTTCCTGTGGTTCTGGTGTTTGTTCTGCTCGTGCTTCTGCAGGGCTCCCTTCTCCTTGAAGGTCTTGCTGCACTGGGCGCACGGAAAGCGCCGCAATTCCCGGGACTCACTGTGGCTGAATCTGAAATGGCGCCTCATGTTGGAGTTGCTGGAAAAGGTCTTACCGCAGTCGGCGCACAGGTAGGGCTTCTCTTGCGTGTGCACTCGTAGATGGACCACCAGCTCCGAGTCCTGTTTGAACTTCATGGCGCACTGGGAGCACTGGAAGGGGAGTTGGCCTGTGTGTTGCCACTCGTGGCGAATAAAGAAATGCAGCTTGGTGAAAGTTTTAGGACAGTGGTTGCATTTGTAGGGCTTGCTCAGCTTGTGAGTGTTCTCGTAGTGCCTGGACAAATGCTTAAAAAACCCAAAGTCCTTCTCGCAAAGGGTGCACTGATAAGGCGTGTGAGACACCTTGTGCCTCGCCAGGGTTTCGGCGTCTCGCAAGACTCTCCTGCACACCTCACAGTAAAGCTGGTTGTGAGTGCGCTTGTGCCCATCTAACGATAACTTGTACCTGTAAGACTTAGCACATTCATCACACTTAAACAGACCGTGGCCAACTCTGTCCTCGTCGGGCTGTATCTGCACCTGTTCGATGCAAACCCTCTTGAAGTGCACCCTCAAAGACGCCATGCTCTTGAACAGTGTGTCACATCGCGGACAGGTTAAGACACCATCAGGGAAATGGGTTTTCATGTGTTCCTTGATATGCAGCTGCACATGTTTCTTGCAAATGAAACATAGCCTTCCTAGTGTTGAGGAATTAGTCTGATTTGCAGCAGGAAGTTCCCTTTGTCGAGCATCCTGCTCTTCCAATGCCACCGAACCATCCTCGTGATCAACAGAGTTGTCTTTGCTGGAGCTGTCGAATGGCGCTACTTGAGAAGGGTCCTGGAGCAAGCTGACTAAATCGCCGTTAGGTTTTTCAATACAAGACATCTGTGGACAGAGCCTGCTGCTGTGCAACACTGTTCCACAGTACTTGCATGGACCGGGGGCCTGCTTGGTCTGGCTTTTCTTCTTCTGATGCTTCGGACGTGTGCACTCTTTAGTCCTCCGAGAGGATAGGAACTGCTGCACTTTCCGGGACTTATTGTGAACCAACCTTCTGTGCCTTGTCCGGTTAGAGCTGCAGGCGAAGCCCTTACCGCAGTCCTCACACAGGAAGGGTTTCTCAAGCGTGTGCACCCGTAGATGGATAGCCAGGTCTGCGTCGTGTTTGAACCTCATAGAGCAATGGGTGCACTGGAAGGGGAGTTGGCCTGTGTGTTGCCACTCGTGTCCCATAAAAATATGGAACTTGGAGAAAACCCTCGGACAGTGGTGGCATTTGTAGGGTTGACTCAGCTGGTGTTCGTTCTTGCAGTGACTGGCCAAATGCTTAAAGATACCGAAGTCCTTCTCACAAAGGATGCACTGAAAAGGCGTGTGAGACGCCTTGTGCCGTGCCAGGGTTTCGGCGTCTCGCACGACCCTCTCGCATACCTCACAGTAGAGCTGGTCGTGGGAAAGTTTGTGCTTGCTAAAATTATATTTGTTCCTGAAAGATCTTTCACATTCGTCGCATTGATAGAGAGCAGCGGCGCCATTGTCTGGCTCCGTCTGCAGCTGATCGAAGCAAACCCTTTTTAAATGGAGCCTTAAGGCTTGCATGTTCTTGAATACCGTGTCGCATCGTGGACAGGTTAAGACACCGTCAGGAAAATGGGTTTTCATGTGTTCCTTCATGTCCGTCTGCAGATGCTTGTTGCAAATTAAACAAAGTTCTCTGGTTGAATTTGCCGCAGTAAGACTTTTAAGTGTGTGCTGCTTTTTGTGGGTGACTAAACGTTTCTTGCCTGCCATGGGGGATGTCAGCTCCTTGATGGACTGGTGCGTGTTTGAACCATCGGATAAATAATCCTCTTCACTGGAACTTCCAACAGGCGCCACGTAAGAGGGGTCATCGAGCGACTGCACTGAGTCAGCGTCGTCGTCGTCCTCGACTGTATAAGTCACAGAAGGGAACGGGTCGATGGAGCTCTGTGTACTGGGCTCCGGGGCTATTCTTGGTGTTCTGGGCCGGACTTGTTTGGACGTCTTTTTCCTTCCGGCGTTCTTCTCTTGTAACAAAATCATTTTCATCTTCAACCCTCTGTTTGACCTCACAGGTCTGCGCTGCACAGCGGGAACGTCGTCAAGCCTTTTCAACAGGATGCTGCAGTCTTTGTCCAAAACATCCCTCAATACCTGACGGCTCGTCCCTTTTACTGCCTCCGTCTCCACGGCCGTCTCCATGTCCTCCAACATTGCAACTGCAGAGCTTGCATGTGGTCCTTCTATCTGTGAACCGACTGTGTGAACTGCGTGATCAGACAGAGATAAGGCCTGATGCTCCGCCTCTGCTTTGACATCATCCCCGGCAGAGAAGTGCAGAGCTGAAGTTTCACCTGCACCATCAAGGGCACAACCTGAAAATACATTGAATTACAATGTTACGTGATGAGGGTGAAGTAATGGAAATTGGAAGAAAGGCCTAGTCACATAAAATAATGAGCTTCCAGATTGTCCTCATAACAATGGCTTACCATTCTTTTCCAGAAGTTCTTTCCGACAACCGAGAAGAGTTTGGAGCTCGCTGCCGTGAGAGACTGACTTCAAACATTCCTTGAGAGCAGAGGGAATGTCGGCGAGCATGAGGGCAACCTGGAAGAATTGACATGGTCAATATGAATCCAATAATGATAGTCAAGTTCAACTGTCATTCCAACGTGTTGCATGGGCCAACCTGTTGGATGGTCTGCAAAGGGAAAAGCTTTTCCAGTCTGGACAGAAATTGCTCCGTGACGTTGACCAGGGCCTCATCATCATAGCCACAGCCAAACTCTTCAGGGAAACCATTCTGATGGAGAGGAAATGCAAATGTTGTGATCATTTGTGCCATTAGAAATATTATGAAATTGCATAGTCTGTGTAGGATAAGATTTTCCTACATTTTCTACGATTCTTCAGTTTATAGAAATTCTAAGTAACCAAGTTCAATCTATAAATTATACTCAAAATTAAAAATAATGTATTAGAAAGCTCAAGATTTTTTGGGATTATCAATGCTTACACTTAACCTTTACATTGAGTATTTATTGTTGAATTTGAACAACTTAGTTCAGGAAATGTCCTGCCGTAAACAGAACCAGAAACCCAGAGAGGCCATATCTTGTCCTTGAGGAACAAGACATCACACATATACAACATGCATGTCTTCTATTCCTCACCCGTGCACGGAGTCCCAGAAGAAGCTGGGACTTCTGCTCAGTGGAGAGTAGCTCAGGGACAGTGTCTGTGACCATGGAAACAAACTCCTCAAGCATCCCATAATCCGACACAACATGATGCTGGACCGTGTGCCAGATGGCCCCGGACACCAGCCGGACAGGGGAGAGCAGGAGGCGCAGAGAGGAGAAGGGGAGAGGGGGACCTGGAGGTAAACACAGGAAAGCTGAGTTGCAAATGACCAAATGTGGATACAATTATATAATTCTGCCATTTCAGGATCCTCTTTGGACGTTTTCATTTCTCATCTTTCATGTCTCTCGTGACCTGTTTTTATGGAATAACCTACCCAGACACATAAGAGAAGCGGGGTCCGTGGATGCTTTTAAATCCATGTTAACAGGCAGCAGAGAGAGAGGTCAGGCAGCAGAGAGACAGGCAGCAGAGAGAGAGGTCATGATTTTTGAAGCTCCGCTAGGCAGTGGCAAAAACAACTTAATCCATCACTCAGATGTACTTTATTTTACTTTATTTCATGATCATAATACTCAATATATAGTTTCGCCAACAAGCCTCTGTGCTCGGATGTCCCAGGCACAGAGACTAGGAAATGCAGACTGCACTGAACTGCGACAGACAATGGTTTTATTGGTAACAAGGCTAGCAGCATTAGAAAAATGGACTCTTCCAGGATACAGCTCCGATGGGTGAGTTCGCTGAGATAACCCAGACAAATACACAACAAGATGATGAAAGCTACACTGTATCCTTCCCGAAGCTGGACAAGAGAGAGACAGTTCCAGCTGCTTCTCACTGGCACAGAGTCGGCGCTAAGCCGACGCTAAGCCGACTCTGTGCGACTCGACTGTGTAACAAAGTGAATCAACAAGTTCACTCAACGCCAAGTGCTAAGCTATCCAAGGCTGAAATAGCATCTATCGACCGGATCAGCCCGACACTGAAGTTAACCCTGCCGCTGAAGAACCGGTTCCTGTCACTTCAAGAGCCCAAACGTGCCTACCAACCGTGCACCTCTGTGCCCTGAGATATGTCCCAGCCCCGAGTTGTGTCCGGACGGACGATGCGGACAGAGACGGAACAAGAACCAGTCGCCATGGAGGCGAGCTGGGGATGCGTCTGCCACCTGTGCACCCCAGAGCCCCGAGATGCGTCCGGACGGACGATGTGGACCGAGACGAAACAAGAACCAGTCGCCATGGAGGCGAGCTGCCACTGCCACCTCAGGCCAACAAAGGCCCATCTCACAGAAGGCAGATGAACCAGACACTCTGATAGTAGGAGACTCAACCGTAAAGGATATAACCGGTAAGAAGATCAAAACATGTTACTTCCCAGATGTGATGGTTAGTGATATCAACCAGAAACTAACCACAATTATATTGGAAAACCACAAAATCTCACAGGTGATTGTGCATGCAGGACTTAATGATATTCAAAGAGAACAGTCAGAACTTCTGAAGAGGGATTTCACTGAACTATTGGACACACTGGACAAAT
>OMLJ01002803.1:15672-31813 GCA_900302595.1 Gadiculus argenteus | reverse complement strand
TCTCTCTCTCTCTCTCTCTGCTTTCCAGGTCATTTCCTGTCTTCTAAATTTAGACATGAGGGAAAAACCCTAAAACGCAAAATCTCAGCTCAATGACCAATCACACACACACACACACACACACACACACACACACACACACACACACACACACACACACACACACACACACACACACACACACACACTCTCTCTTTATCTCTCTTGCTCGACCCTCACTCGCATATTCACATGCACACACTCTCATGCCCATCCCTGGATGGTGAGGTGTTTATCCTGGTTTCTGGGTTCATAAACACCCAGGAGGGTGTGTGGCAAGGAGAACTGACGGCTTGGCTGAAGGACGCTCCTCCTCCTCCTCCTCCTCTGACTCTGACTCCATGCACACACTCCATACACCCCTGTCAGGGGGACGGTGTAGTGCTGCGTTGGAGTGCTAAGTGATCTTAGTGATCAGGGTGGAAAAACACAAATATCCTTACAATGACCTACAGAGAGAACCTGAGAAAGTAGCAGCACTGCAACACTGCCCATGAACTCTGCAGACATTCCCAAATATTATCTTTGGAATCCGCTATGGCAAAAGACTAGTGTTTGTGGGCATGTGTGCGTGTGTGTATTTGTCGAGTGCTGCCATTATATGCCATGAATGCAATGCCAGGCATCTACTACATTAATATTGTACTGCATGGCTTCTCAGCAGTTGCGAGCGCCACATGGTCGGATTGGATTAGTAGGATTGGATAGCCCATTGCTTGTGAAAGTTACGATGAGCATGTTTATTCATTTTATTTAGCCAGGGAAGGACATTGACATTACAACATCTCTCTGACAATAGTGCCCTGGACAATACCTGTATCAAAAAACTGTAATATGTCAAATACAAAAAATCGCTGTAAAAATCATGGACTAACCAATGTTACGTACCCTTTTTGTCATTCACATCACAGCAAGAAGGACAAGTTGATTTGTCCAACGTCCAAGTCAACGGAGCAGAGCACTGTGTGCACCGCATGGGGTTTTCAAAAGCTGTATTTCATTTTAGTTTGGATTTTATATATAATGCAGAATTGTGTTTATTTCTATCATTAGAAATGTACATGATAATTGCAGGAAGAAACATACCAACTAGCTGCATAGTGACCACAGTCGTCCAGTTGTATAGGTCGAGCTTGGTTTGAAACATGATGTCATGTCACTCAGTCAGAAGGTTGAGAGGGGATTATGAATGTCCTGTATACAGGAGAGGAAAGGCTTCACATACGTACGCCTATAGGCCACAGAGATGACTAGTGCGACTGTGTACCCACTGTGTACCCACTGAGGAGTGTTTTACGAGCTGGTAATGCCCATGCACCAGGTGGTACTGTGACACCCAGCCCCCCAGCTCCTCTCACTGCCCTTTACCAAGGAACCCAGTTGGCAGAGCGCACCGAGTAGACCAAAACCGTCTGTGACGGCTGGCATTGTCACCATTGTGTCCATCATAGAAGCACAAAGACACACACACACACTCACCGAACTCGCTCTACTTTCAGAATAACGAGTGGGACCGACCCCTGTGAAATGCCGCAAGAAAGCTGGGAGATTTACAACTTACGACTAGCACGTACCGGCGTACCATACTAATGGATAGCAGCATACAACTAACATGCAAACTTTAGCCTATGGAAAATAACACCCAATTATTCTGGTCACTGGAATTGATCCAACTCATATAGCAGTGGTTTCATTTTTCTGAGGTTGAACATAATATAGACTAATGTTATTTCTGCTGTGGATCACATAAGGGTCCTTCACGCATGAGATTTGATGATTGCACAATTGTTCTTCCGGCTACTCTTCACTCTCATGCTGCCGTTATATTTTCAGAAACTTGCAGCCCATGAAAGTCTTCTAATGTAGTCTTTGATTGTCCTCAGCCTCATTTGTAAGTAAGATGATGCTTCTGTGTGTAACGAACGGGTTCTCTCTCTGCAGGACGCAGACGTGCGGAACCCGTTCAGCATGCTGGACAACATGATGCTCAACATGAGGACCCGCATGGACGACATGCACAAAAACTTTGTGAGTTCCCACAGGGAGTCTCTCTGCTTTTGGTTTCTGATCACCGTCTCTGTCGAAAGTGGCCATGTCCAGACTCGGACCCACGGTTTCATGGGCATAGGTCAACAACATACTTGCATGCATGAATACTAAAATAATAATTCATTAAAAATACCTAATTCTTGTATTATTTTGACAGTGAGCGCACAAATATATGCTCTTAAACGTCTCTCTATGCATCCGTTCTGCTACGGGGGGACCTTCCTTGCTCAAACTAATCATGTTTGACAAACAGACTGGGGATGCGGGCTCAGGTCATCTCCTCTGTAGACCTGCTTTATCATCTACGACAATATGTTAATTTACTTTATTACATGGCTGTGGAACGCTCTGTTCACTTGCATGGGCCTTCCCGACTTCCGGTGGTGAATTATTTTTCAATAATGACAGTTGCTATGCATATAATGACCGCTGTCAAGGAAAGTCACATGTTTGTTGGATTGGTTGGAATACTATTTATTTTCCACAGGCTGCCCACTGAGACGCATTTTATTGATGGCCTGCTTATGGGGCAGGCAGCTAGCGGATCGTGAGGATAGATCAGATGAATGGGATAAGTTATGTTTCGGCCTAGAATCGCTGATACAACCTTTACACAGAAGCTTTTATCCAAAGCAAATTACAGTGGATTTAGATACATGTCATTAAGGAGAAGAAGCTATAGGGTAGTACCTTTTTAGTACCTTTTTAGCTTTGAGTCAAAACGTCTAAGCCTTTTTTGTGTTTAACCTTTCTGTGCATTTTGTGTGTGTTGTGGTGTGTGGTGTGTGTGTGTGTGTGTGTGTTGTGTGTGCGTGCATTCACTCTGCTGCAGGGTAACCTGTCCACAGACTCCAGCATCCCGAATAGCCACTCATTCAGCTCCTCGTCGGTCACCACCTATTCCAAGGTGGGCAACGAGCCCCCCAAGGTGTTCCAGGCCTCTTCGCAGACGCGCAGAGCTCCCGGGGGGGTACGTTCAACAACAGATTGCATTACATTGAAGTAACAACATCGGTTTTAACACCTTTCTTCAACGTCCACTAATGTACGTTGTGGAAGCTCTGATACGTCTGATCTCTTCATGCGATACTCCATGCGGAACAAGTTTGTTAAAAATCAAGGCTTAAGTGATGTCTTTGCAATTACCTTTGGATCTAGCACTGCATTTATTCCTGTTTTCTTAGTGTGTGATGTCATTAATGAGCTGGTATGGAGAGATGCAGGTAGGCCTCTTGCTCAAGGTTGCTGACTGACTGACTGACTGAAGTTGGGGATCGAACCCAGAAACTTTCAGCTGGGAGTCTGACCCTCTGAGCAATGGAACAAGTACTAGACTATCCTGCCCTTAATGTGTGTTATGTTTGTTTGGCAAATTAATGTGTCAAGAGTCCTAAAAGTGTGTGTGGTCCCTTCTCTCCGGTCCAGATCACAGAGACCCGGCGAGCGCTGAGGGACTCAGAGAGCGGCCTGGAGAAGATGGCCATCGGCCACCACATCCAGGACCGGGGACACGTGGTGGAGAAGAAGCACAACAAGAAGACAGGCGAGAAGGAGCTGAACCAGGACTTCCACAACATGGATGAATGTAAGTTCAGAGGGACGTCAGTGCAGGGACTGAGCGGGCAGGTTTCACTTTCATCAAAGACTCTTTGTAGGAACAGGAGGAAATAGGCAATCTGAAACCATCAGAGAGCACTATACTGGTTTTTGGCAGGCACATACTGACAACAGAGACTGAACTGAACAGGCTGACAAACAATAAAGGTCAACAAATGAACTAATGGACCCGGGTGAAAATGAGGTCAAATGAGGAGACTAAGCTTATAAAGAGAGACATCTAGTGGGTAAAATCAAGACTACACTGCCATTAAAGAAATCACAAATAGCCTTAAGCCCAACACACCCCGGTGCCGTGTCAAACTGAACACCCCCATTATTTCCGACGTACTGCCCCACACCAGCGGCGGCTAGACACACGCCAGCGCGACAGCCCTGCTATCCTTCACGCCACTGTCCTATTGCCTAGTGTCGCCACCTATGAAAAAGCGTTTTTTTAAAGCAGTTTTGTACATCCTGGCTTGATACAAGGTCCTGTACATACGGGGATTGATGATGCAGTAGATTAATAATTACACAACGCAAAAAGAATGAGCAATGACTGTAAATAAATGTAAATAAAGTGACTAAACCATAAACAAAGTGCCCGACAGTACATAAAGTGACTGAATTAATGTGACTATCACTGTAAGCACAAACAGAGGATCATGGGCATCAGGACCATATATGTAGTCATAAAATAACTGGTATAACGGTATGGCAGCCTACCAACTATGTTGGTTGATCTGCTGCTTTCAAAATATAATCACAACGGTGCTGCAGTGCGACGCCTCCTATTGGTGCTAGGGACAGCATTTGACATGCGTAAACTGGATGCGTAAACTTCAGCACCGGTGTGTGTTGGGCTTCACTCTTAATCTCTTGGAGAAACAAACAAGGATTCATTCATTTCCAAGAATATGGTACTGTCAAATTAATTATTGCTCAGCAAACAAAATGATTTCTTAAAATGCGTCTGACCCTCTCCCCTTTTCCCCTAGCCGAGGCGCAAACTTTTGACAGGGAGTTTCAGTCTAAGCTGGCGCAAGGTCAGCCTTCTGTCCCCATATCACGCCTGGAGGCCCCCAAGGCCCCCCGTGCTGTGCACCGGGCAGCCCTCGCCGCATCTGAAGCACCCCGCAGGTCTGTTGCCGTTTAAACTTACTGGACGGCCCTCTGCACAGAGGGCCGTGTTCTGATTTCTCTGTCTATTCTGCACTCGGACAGGATGTCTTTTGTAGCTACTCCAATTTTGATTATGTTTTTATTGTTCCAAGCCTAGTCTAGCAAAGCAGACTTTAGATTTACATCTTAAGTCAAGTCCTAGTTAAAAGGGTGTTTAAATGTATTTTGCTTTATATTTGTTTCGACCAATCATGTTGCTTGAGGCAGGGATTTGCAAGCATGTAATTGCACAACCCAACACAAACACGGCCAGTAGAAGTAAACTTTAAAAAGGTCAGACAGGCCACTGTAGAAATATATGCTCATTAAAATCCCTCTCTGAAAGCTTCATCTATTCACACTAATTTGTTTTCTTCTGTAAAATATCTGATTAACGGAAAAAGGAAACCAGGCATGACTCAGCACCTTACAGTTCATGGTTTTCCGGCACAGGCTCTGTCCTGTCTGCCCCCAGAAGTTCTGTTATAAAATAAAGGAACTGTTGAATCCAAGATTATTCCAAACCTAACATGTGTCCCTTGATTAAAACCGCCTGAATGTAAACGTGTTGTGAAAAAGCTCAGAAGTGACTGGTAATGCTAATAAAGCAAGATATGTTGTGTACATTTCTGTTTCAATTTGTCAATGCATGGTCCAGCAGCAATTACCCTGTGGTCTAAGTACTGAAGTGTGTCTGTTGCCTGCTTGTTGCTCCCACAGGGAGAGGAGAGTGCACATAGCCGAGGGGAAGGAGCAGGTCCACTCGGACACAGTGAAGGGCTCAGGTGCGAACCGGCAATAAGGGAACCCGACCACCTAAACATGGAAACTTACAACCTTGTGCTGCACTCTCACGCACACGTGTACGTTTGTCCCGCCAGCCAGTAACACAGACAGTAGAGGGCAGTGACGTGACGTTTGAAATGCTCTAAATGTAGCCATTGTTGCTTTCAGCTTTATCGCTCTCGCACTATCAAATAAACAACTGCAAAAACATGTAGTATTTATTTTAAAGACACTCTTGAGTTTAAACAGAATAATAAGCTAACTTGTATCCCAATATGATTTCATCACACAGTAGATTTAGTGACTAATTCACTTTGTATATTGCAATACTTTCATTCATATTTTCCAGATACTGTTATCAAACTATAGTGATTGCATCAACAGCCATTTGTTTTAATTGTCACTGACTCACTTAAAGTCCACTAGTGCACTGTGTCTAAATTGTCTATTGTAATTAAGTGTAATGCCTGTCTCAATAATGTTATATCTGCTGTAATCTTTGTAAAAAAAATGTTATGAATGCTACCCTTTTTATATGGTTACTGGAGAGTGTCTGATTTTCTCTTCAGATGATATGCTCAGTGCTGCAAAGCAATTCTTAACGTCATATTTGGAATATTCAGTTGTAGGTGTAACTGTATTGTCTAGTTTTTTTGAAGCTATATAGATTATCTTTACTATGGCAACTGAAACAAATCTTGAATAAAAAAATTGTAAATGTAGTTTCCCTGATTAATATGTAAATTGTTTACAGCAATGGCTTACCTGCAATTTATATTTCATGTTGACATTGCAACCCATCGTTGTGTTTGGATTTATGCTGACCATTTACATTAGGGATAATGTATAGAACGCCGGTCATTATCGGGAAATAAGCCACGACAGACTGAAGGGGATTATTTCCTGATAATGACCGGCAACGTTCTATACATTATCCCGCTTATTACACAGTGACTTGTTAAAACGAAAAAATAACTTCACACAGTGTCTTTTTACAATTTATGTTACCAGCATTCGTAGTGTTGATCGGCAGAGAAATAGTCCGCCAAAGACGTAGACTCTCGGTTGCTAAGCAATGTCTACGTCGTAGACATTGCTTAGCAACCGAGGACGCTGGGGTTGATAAGTTACCGGACTACTTGCGGAGCGATACGAGAGACATGACTTTCCTTGACAGCGGTCATGTGCATAGCAACGGTCACTATTGAAAATTATTACACAGCTCTTCTCAACGCTGTGGAACGCTCTGTTCACTTGCATGGGCCTTCATGACTTCCGGTTGTGAAATATTTTTCAATAATGACCGTTGCTATGCATATAATGACCACTGTCAAGGAAAGTCACGTGTAACTTATCCACCCCAGCATACTTTTGCTAAGCGACGTCAACATGTTTGGCAGACTATTTCTCTGCTGATCAACACTACGAAGGCCGGAAACAAACAAATTGTAAAACACAGTGTGAAGTGATTTTTTCGTTTTGACAAGTCACTGTGATAAGCGGGATAATGTATAGAACATCACCGGTCATTATCTGGAAATAATCCCCTTCAGGGCGAAGCAAGACACCTCCGTCGGGAATTATTTCCCGATAATGACCGGCGTTCGATACATTATCCCTTACATAATTCACCACCAGAAGTCAGGAAGGCAATATGCATATGTGAACAGAGCGTTCCAGTGTTGAGAAGAACCGTGTAATTTATAATTCATTCATCCCTGACTAACTTCAACTATTAAGAAACATTCTCAATTCACATTGTTTTTCAAACAAATAACAGCATATAAGGGGATCTCATTGGCTTGTTTAGGAGGTGGCATCTTTTCCAGGGTTTATACGGTACTGCAGATCAGAGGGCTCTCTGGCTCCCTCTGTAGTTCATCCTGAGGACTGGCAGCTAGAGACTTCTTTGAGACAACTCGATTATCCACAGGATGCAGTTTTGACTTAACTTAATTTTGAGAGATGATTTCAGCAAAAATATAGTTAAGATAATTGCACCTTAGTGAGAGAGATAGAGAGAGAAACTAGTCAGATATAAAGCGTTGGCCTAAAACAGTTAAATAGGATTAAACCATTGAATCATAAATCAGTAGAAATCCCAGTCAGGTTTTATTCATACAAAGGCGCTTCTACAAAATACTTAGACGAGTTGCAATGCAAGTAGCAATGTAAACAGTACTGCTACCACCTGTTGGTCATCTTTGGAAATTAAACTATTTACACATAAAACAACCATATAACTTATACAAAAAAGGCATGGTAGGCCTGGACATGGAAGAATCTCAAGCACTCTTCCAGATAGCCTTTGATCAAATGTAAAAAGAAAAGTATTTGTTCTTCATTCCTTCTTAGTGTCGGCTACATGATCCCTTGTGGCTGTCCCTTTCCTGCGATCTTCTTAGAGCACTCCAGCAGAGCGTTGTGGATGTCTTTGGCACAAGAGATCTGAGACTTGATCATGCCAAGATACTGGGAGTACGACAGTGACTCGTTCTGCACTGTGTCAGGCTTGGTGGCTGTGGGGACCAGGTTGGGGGAGTGTTTAGCACTGTCTATACTCTGGGAGAGGCACTCGTAGGCCAGCCGCTGTGTAGAAACAACAGAGGTGGTTATTAGATTCAGTTTTGACCATGAGTCTGTGTATATATAATTGTGTGTGTGTGTGTGTGTGTGTGTGTGTGTGTGTGTGTGTGTGTGTGTGTGTGTGTGTGTGTGTGTGTACCAGGCAGAGTTCAAGTTGATCACAAAGGGCATAAAACTCCTCCAGACTTTTGTCAAAGCGTTGTGCGGGGAGATCATTGGTTTTTCTAAAACGGTTTTAAAAGAAAAACAATAGCGCTGTTATGAAATACATAAAATCCTGGCAAGTGAAAGCATTGTTATTGTGGCTTTGACAAGCATTATGCTTGCACCTATGCAATGCGTGTAAAGAAGAATACATACATCCCATTATCAATTGCCGTGTTGTGTCCCAGATTCGAAGACGCGATCCTCATGACAAACTGAAAGTAAGAGCAGACACCAAATTGTTCAATGGACACATTGACACAATGGACTAACGTGCACATCAATAGCTAATCCCGCTGTCTGAGCACTCCGGGCCCCATCAGTGTGGGACCAGGGTCGACCCCACAGGTTACCTGGAGGCTCTCCTTCAGCTGCGGGATCAACATCTTGAACCTCTGGACCGGGTCCACGTCTTGTTGTTGACTAAGTTGTTGCTGTATGGACGTAGCTTGCTGCATCCCGGTCGGCGGAACCGCTCCTAAACCCTGCTGCTGCTGCTGCTGCGCTGCCATTTTGACCGACCTGGTGGATTCAGATCTCGCCCCGAACTCACGTCTTGAACTCTCGCGTGCTTTAACAGGAAGCCCCGTAGTGAAGCAGGAGCGCCATTCGATTCAACTCACCGCATCCAAAATGGCTGGAGCAGACGGAGACGACTCTCTATACCCTATCGCCGTGCTCATCGACGAGCTGCGAAATGAAGATGTCCAGGTAACAACTCTGCTGAATGATCTGGGACACAAACGCGTGGAACACTGGACGGTGTCCGTGGTGTGGCTCGTGCGCTTTGTGATGAGTGAGCTCGTGCATGCTAACGTTAGCCGCCGCAGAGGCCCGACGCGGCGCTCCATTAGCAGCACCTAGGCTTATATATTCAGATATGTTGCATAACACAGCGGGCTGTGTTGTGTATACACGTGAAAGACGTGAAAGAACACCCCTTCATGCTGTCGTCTTGGTGTATAAATAGTAATACTGAGATGTTGTGATTATCTGTAGCGCTGTTAGCAAGGGTGTTGCTAACCGATGAGACACAACCGGGGAGGGGTGGGGTAGTATATGATCACTTATTAGTATGAAGCTGAACGTGTTTGATACCCTTATAGATCAGCCCTTATCCTTAATGTTTATATTGATCCGTGTTTTCTGTATATTTAAAGTCGTGCATGCCTTGACACACAGTATGTGTAGGGTTGACTCCACCTTAATTAGGCGAGAGGCTACCGCTGTAAATAATAAACGAATACATGATCAACACTGTCACTGTTATTTTGTGCCCAGAACCCTGAGTAACACGATGAACGTTAACGTAATTATTTGTATTCCGTCAGTTACGACTCAACAGCATCAAGAAGCTGTCCACCATCGCCTTGGCTCTGGGAGTGGAGAGGACCCGCACTGAGCTGCTCCCTTTCCTGACAGGTATCAATTCATCCCCATATCTTTATACGTGATCCAGCTAATTCAACACTTTAGACCTCATCCAACAGGATCAAACATATCCCGTATTTTCCTCCATGTCCAAAATGCGCATCCTTATGTCATCTTGGAGCGTGTTACGGACAGAGAGAAACTCAGTCTTTAGGGACAATCTTCTATAATGGCCACTCTACTACACAGCTACACAGATTTTAAACCTTCAGACATTTTGTCTGAAGGTTTTGTTCGTCTTCCCAAAAGCTCTAGGAACATTTTGAGTTTGTTTGGCATATTTTGCACCTCCAATATGATCGTCTTTGGCAGCACTGCGGTGATTGGGCTGATAGTCTTGCACATCGCCTTGGTATTTCTGCTTAGGCAAACAGTTTGGCCTAAGGCCGTCAAGTCTGATTTCACGTCCAAGTTTTTGCCTACTAGTAATTTGTTTCACCATAATCAACAAGCATTATCGTAGCATTATCGGCAAGCAGAATCGTTTGTATGTTATCTGGATCCGCGTGTCAGGTGGTTTTGATTCCCGACAGATGTGCATTTGCAGACGTCACCCCAAGGAACATCATCGGAACAAATTTAAAGCAAAAGAAAGTTAAATGCCCTGTTACCACTGAAAATAACGGCATTTCAATCACAAGTCCGATTTTTTTAAAACTAAACCGTAGCCAACATGTGAGACCTCGTCCAACAGGTTCTACCTCATCCAACATGCTATAACTTATCCAACATGTCCCATCTTATCCAAGAAGTTCGACCTTCAATCCTTCTGCATTTAAGACCACATTGTTTCTCATAAACATGTTTATGTAATGTTTTATGTCCCTGTTAACAAGTCGCTGAGCAGTTGGAATTTATGTGTGAATGTGAGATATAAATCAACATTGCTGTGAATCTTCAGATACCATCTATGACGAAGATGAGGTGCTCCTGGCCCTTGCTGAACAGCTAGGAAACTTCACTATGCTAGTTGGCGGACCAGAGTATGTCCACTGTCTCCTGGTGAGTTCTGACAACAAAACGTACATAATGTTACATAATGGACCCTGGGAGGGAAATCCATGAGTATATCTATACACGCATCTGTTTTATGTGCTAATTTTGTTACAACCATAGTAACTCATGAGTAACTCAAATATCTGTAAACTGACGCATACTGTGCACATATGAAAATGTGAGCTTGCTGTAACCGCATAATGCTTGTGTCACTGCAGCCTCCTTTGGAGAGTCTGGCCACAGTAGAGGAGACGGTGGTGCGGGACAAGGCCGTGGAGTCACTGCGCAAGATATCTCAGGAGCACTCTCCGGTTGACCTGGAGGTCCACTTTGAGCCCTTGGTGAAGAGGCTGGCTAGCGGTGACTGGTTCACCTCCCGTACGTCCGCCTGTGGTCTCTTCAGTGTCTGCTATCCCCGAGTCTCCAGCACCGTCAAGGCCGAGATTCGCCAGTAAGTGGATTTCTCGCAATTTGTAAATGAAAGTGCTCGCTGTAAAATGTTTTGAGTTGGATTGTTTGTCTTATTTGTGTGTGCAATTGCTCGAACAGCGGGTGGCTTTCCGTCATTTTGTTAAATCTATGTCTGGTTGTCTCCGTAGGCACTTCCGTACTTTGTGTTCTGATGACACTCCCATGGTGCGTCGTGCTGCTGCCTCCAAACTGGGGGAGTTTGCAAAGGTCTTGGAGCTGGATTATGTCAAGAGTGACATAATTTCCCTCTTCACTGCTTTGGCCTCCGACGAGCAGGTACGTGAGCCTCTGCTTTAAAAAAAATGTAATCATACTTTTCTTGACCCCACCTCAACCCTGGAGCTTGTATTGCTGGCATGTTTTATCCCAAAATCCTCTTGTGTTGAAGTGACTACATGGCTTTCTCCTATCAGGACTCGGTGCGTCTGCTAGCAGTTGAAGCCTGTGTGAGCATCGCCACCCTGCTGCCTCAGGAGGATCTGGAGACCCTGGTCATGCCAACACTCCGCCAGGCTGCTGAGGACAAGTCCTGGAGGGTCCGCTACATGGTGGCGGACAAGTTCTCAGAGGTCCGTTTTCTTTTTTTTGCCGTCGTTGTAAACTGCCAGTGTGGGAGTTAACTGGCTGATTTGGCTAACTGAACTTTGGCCAATTGCATTAGTTTAGAATGGTGGTGAGTCTATAATGTGTACCTCAACACAAGACTTTTTACTTGCATAATTGAACAATACTTGTTCAGCGCCACTTAAGAACTTGCTCACAGATGGGTTCACATGAAAACCCATCTGTGGGTTTCATCAAATCAAAATAATCATAATACAGTTCGATTAGTCTACAAAGTTCACAGAAGTAGTACATTATGATAGTCTTGCAAAACTACAGATATTGCTATACCCAAGCAGCCAAATAACTTGAAGCAACTTGAGAAATAACTTCCTTTAGCATGAATAGATAGGAAGACGATGATGTGCTTATACATGTTTTCAGCAGGATTTATTTTTCTCATAAAATTGGCAAGCTCCTGAGAAACTAGAATAAAATGTGTTTTGGCACAGACAAAACCTCCCACGGTTTCAGTATCTGAGACTCTACTAGGAAGTTTTATAAGCTTTGTTTTATAATCAAATCCCTTTGTCCTCAGGCTTGCTATGTATAATGGTTATTATTGTGTGTGCACGCACATTTTAGTCCTTCCTAGTTCAACTACATTTTTAGATCCTCATGTGATGTGCTATTTGGTTGTTCAGCTTCAGAAAGCTGTCGGGCCAGAGATCACCAAGAACGACCTGGTCCCGGCCTTCCAGAACCTTCTGAAGGACTGTGAAGCGGAGGTCCGCGCGGCAGCAGCCAACAAAGTCAAAGGTACCTTAACATGTTTGAGCACCCACACTGTGCTGATTGAAGTTTTTCTTTGAGCATTAAAAAGACAAATGTTCTTCGGCCTAAAAAAAGAAAATATGGTTATTGACTACAGATACTATTATCAACACACTTTCTTTCTAATTTATGTAAATGTTGGTGGATTTAACATCATAACTTCTAATTTTTTAGAATTCTGTGAGAATCTTCCAGAGGACAGTCGTGAGCAGATCATCATGACTCACATTCTGCCATGCGTCAAGGTAAATCCCTTGTACGGTTCACACCGTCTCCAGTGCTGCGGCCCCGCTCAGACAATCATGTGGGGGAAAACCTCTCTTGGATTTATATGACTCACACATAAATGGAGAATATATCAAACATATTAATATAGCTCTTCCTCGAGGTGTGGTGACAGTCATGGGTTCTTGTCATGCCCTTCATAAAAGGCAGTCCAACACTGTAGTTGGCCGTCTGAACAACAGGTGGCAGTATTGGTCAAAGTATTTGTCAAAGTATTTCACCCAGAGCAATTAACCTCTGATCAGAATCCTTAAGGTCATTGCCAGTAAATATGTTATTTTGTTCAATTTAGCGGTTTATTTTTTTTAATCTTTTATTATTTTCCTTTACTTTGAATTAATTCACAACATGCATCCACAGCATTGGTTGAAAAAGCAAAGCTCTATATTTCCAATCTGTAAACTGCTTAAAGGGATTTAGAATTACTAGAATTTGAGTATGGACTGAAGAGTGAGCATGCATGTAGATAGCCTAGGTAAGGTGTATGCATATTGTTATATGCGGAAGTGGAATAAAAAAAAATATGACTCCTGCAATGCCACCAAGTCCAAAATGTCACCTGAACATCATCATCTTTATCAAGCACCAGTACATAGGTTGCTCTAAACTAAAGTTTCATATAGACTATGTTAGTGAATATCCACCAGATCCATTTCCATCACATCACAAATGGATGGGAGCCATAAGCAGAGTACCGACCAGGACTTTTTTAGTCCCAGGCTTTTTTTTAGCTCCTCTTGTCACGTACGCACCACAGGGAAGTTTGAAAGGCTTACCAACGGAGTTCAGATATGACTCAATTAGTTCTAGACACAATTTGTCTTACGCGATCATTTAGTGCCAGTTTTGACTGACATCAGTGACGTGACGCACAGTATTCAATCAGCGTCAACTAGCTACGAGCGGAGCAGAAAAGTACTACCTCTGCTCGAGGACTTTCTGAGCACCTGTAAGAGTCCTGCAGGGCAGATCCTGGGCAGATCCTCTCTCCAAACCGCACCCACAAAACCTCACTAGCGGGAAAAGTACGCCTGGTTGGTACTCGGCTATAGTGTTGATGGGGAATAACAATGCATGAGCGCCACCACTCTGATACACATGATCTCATATTGTTGAGGTTAGGCGTAGTATTGCCTCTTTGTGACAACCGCGCCCTCTTTCCCGTGCGCATCAACCGTGTTCAGTTTATTAAATGTGGAACTTCAACCACAAGATTGAAGATTTGTCAGGGTGAAAGCTGTTATGATTCTGGAGAACAGTGGTGAGTCACTCTCTGACTGGTCTCTCTCTTACTTTCTCCTCCCACCAGGAACTAGTGTCTGACACCAACCAGCACGTCAAGTCCGCCCTGGCCTCCGTCATCATGGGCCTCTCCACCATCCTGGGAAAGGACAACACCGTCGAGCACTTGCTGCCCCTGTTCCTGGCTCAGCTCAAGGACGAGGTAACGGGAGAAATCTCTTACCTTAGTTGGCATCCGTTGCACGCTGATGTCGTCACCGGGTATCATGCCATCCCTTAATGCCGTTGAGCCACAGTCCTCAGATGCACGTCTCCTACCTGGTCTGGAAGGGGAGATGAGTCACGCAAAGGACGTCAGTCGGTCTGCGGGCGGTATAAGTAGATTGCAACGGAAGCCGTATCCATTACAGGGGATAAAGACTGTTTAGATCTTCTAACAGGCTTACCCGAGGGCCGTATCTGCGTGCATGTCAAGGTTTATAGAACGCATGCATCGGTATACAATTAGCTTTTTATTTTATTTTGTCGTGGTATTTGGTGGGAGACGGCCGTATACTGAATGCGTTGTGACTTACACTTAGGACAAATACTGTTGTAATACTTACAACAATACGTAATACTGGTGGCATGTCTCGTTAACATCCCGACCATGTCCTTGTTAACGGCCTCTTTTAAGCTCCTTCCAGGATTGATTTAAAGTCAGTGGTGTGATCGTCGACATGGTGATCTATGCCGCTGTATCACCGTTACTTCAATAAGTCCACAATTTATAGGAAGAAAAAAGATGTGGGGTCTCTGAAGCCCTATTTAAAGACGGGCCGTTTTCCGCAAAACACCAAACGGCCCATTGGTGCGTTGCTAACGCGAATCCAGTGCGAAACGTGTTGCAAATTCAAGGTACAGACATCAGAAGATGTCGATGATGGAGGACATGTATGATGAACATTTTCAGTGTTAAACAAATCCACTGCTCATCTTGTTGGTCGCAGCAGGGCCATTGTGCGTGTGACGGATCTCATGGCATGCTTGTTCTACTTGCTTAACAAGCATGCCATCAAGTGTGAAGCTAATGCGCCTGTTCTCAGGCCGTGAATCAGCGTTCTGGCTGAGGAGGAATAACACAATCTGTTTGGCAGTTGTCATTGTTACTTCCTGTTCCAAATATATGGAAATCATGATGCCATGGGGATGTACAAGCGCAACATGTATCCAAGCCACTTCGTTTTAGGGCTCCGGGCTTAGTGCTAATAAATAACTACAGTGTTCTTGTATACAATTTGTACCCCAACACTTACTTTTTTCTAAACAACTAAAGTTGTTTCCCTGGCCTGAGGTGGCTGTTTTTTTTGTATTTGGGTTTATGGCAGCACAGTGACAGTCTCCTTCCTGATCCCCCCCATGTGTGTGTCCTTGTCCAGTGCCCTGAGGTGCGCCTGAACATCATCTCCAACCTGGACTGTGTCAACGAGGTGATTGGCATCCGCCAGCTGTCCCAGTCCCTGCTGCCCGCCATCGTGGAGCTGGCCGAGGACGCCAAGTGGAGGGTCCGCCTAGCCATCATCGAGTACATGCCCCTGTTGGCGGGGCAACTGGTGAGTCAAGCACCATCACGGGCCGGGCGCTTCTTGTCCCAACCCCTAGGAGCATGATGGACCGGTGGACGAGTAGTCATCTTCGCTGTGTTGCAGGGGGTGGAGTTCTTCGACGAGAAGCTGAACACTCTGTGCATGGCCTGGCTCATCGACCACGGTAGGACACCCCGCCTTTCTGTCCTTTCTGATCATCCCCGTAGGTTGTCTTTAGGTGTCACTCAAAACAGGCTCATGTTGCAATGCAGGGAGACTTGACCCACGCTGTTGAATGTCATCCGTACATACCCCAGTATGGTGCGTCTCTATGACGGTTTTGGTGGGGG
>OMLJ01002676.1:1540-11705 GCA_900302595.1 Gadiculus argenteus | reverse complement strand
CCCCCCCCACACCCCCCCCCCGCCCCTCAACCAAAAATGTCCCCGGATTTGGTCTCAGAAATATGGTCACCTTATATAGCTCGCAAAAGTTCTCTCTTACATAGCCTACGCTTTAGCTGAGGTCTGCCAGCTGGAAGACGGTAAACAAATAAACAAAGTACAAATTATTGGGGCAGGTTCTTACCTTTGTGTAGAGGCTAGAGGATACGGTTTGCAGACTGATGTTGACAAGATGGATCTCCTTGATGTTGTTGCCTACATCCAGGGGTGCGCAGCAGTCTTTCCAAACAACTAGTCGTACAATGTCAAAGTGTATCAATTTAAAACCACCTCAATCAATCAATTAGCCTAGTTCATTCACCATTCATTGGGATTTTCAGATTTTTTTACATTTGTTTATGTTGGTTTGTGTAGGTTATTATGTTATTTGTCATGTTGATATGAACCTAACCTATGAAGTTTCACGTCATTATTACGTCAGACGTAATTTCAATCCACTCTTGAAAGAAATTAGTTTGGTGGTCAGTTCTTCTCATATACAAAGAGCTAATCTAGTCTAAATAATCAATAACTGGGAAACTAGTTGAGTGAATTTAAAACTTTTGTGGTGCCTGAACAATATGAAAGCCTTGAGTACAGCCCTGCAATTGTATTGAGTTTAAAACACTGTTACAAACAGGTACTCTATCGACCGCCGCACGGACATGGATCGCCTGTTCGACGTCCACCCAGGAAACGGATCCGTCTTCCTGCTCAGGAGCCTGGACAGAGAGGAGAACGCCTGGCACAACATCTCAGTTATTGCCACAGAGTTCAGTAAGTTGCTCGAACAAGGAGAATGAACTGAAGAGAATATTCAGAGAATTTTCTTTGTGTGGGAATTGAGAATACCTTTAAATTAAAACGTTACATTTACCTTTAGACAAACCTCTTCAGACCAGTCATGTGCCGGTCTTCATTCGCCTCCTGGACATAAACGACAATGCTCCCACCTTTGCCACCGTCTACGAGACCTTTGTCTGTGAGAGGACCAAATCAGGACAGGTATGGATGACAGCTCATTTTATCACAAGCACCATCAACTCATGTTTGTTCTGAAAGAACACCACGCAAGAACTCTAAACACACAATCAATCTATGCAACGTAGCTCAATATGGATGAATGCCTGCTTCTACATCCATGTATTTTGTATGTGTATGCAAAGAATGATGTTGAATCAATCCATGCTTATCTCTTTGTTTCGGGTAGAACACCATAGCTTAATATACTACAGATACAAGCACATCCTCAACATCCATTTAGCGGTTTTGTTCTGAACTATTCGATCAAATATCTTTATGCCCCATAAATGTATGTATATATATATATATATATATATATATATATTGTATATATAGATTGCTGTAGGTATTTTAGGGTCAATTATTTATATAAACACATTGAAGGGTAAAGGTCTCTTATTCACAATCAGTGTACCAAATGTTCCTTGGTCACAAGCAAACTACTTCACTGCAACAGGTTAACTATGGATCGACGTGGTTTGTGTTGTGGGGAACATGCAGGGAACACACAACACTAAGATGATGGGATGTTTCCATTTTTGTCTCTGCTTCTTAATGTAATGATCATAAACGTATAATTTGATCTTCCTGATAGCGCATTCAGACGGTGAGCGCGGTGGACGCTGACGAGCCGGCCTCAGGGCACCGCTTCTTCTTCAGCTTGGCTCCCGAGGGAATCCATCACAGCAACTTCACAGTCCGCGACAACGGAGGTAGGACTGAGACCAGACATGACAGTAAATTACCTTAACTAGTCTTCACTTTGTGTCTGAAGCATTAGTTTCTTCTACAGGATTATTTTGTATTGGAATCTGATGATAGGCATCTAGTTGTTTGCTGGTTTGCTGTTAAAAAAAACAGCTGTTTTACTGCTGCATTTGTTAAAACCCAGGTCTGTGAGCTAATTAAAATGGTAACCTAAGCTGTATGTTTAGCAGTTTCCAAAATGTGTTCAAAATATTTACAATTTTGTATTGTATATATTACAGGTGCACTACCAATTTCAACAAATCATGTAGCTTTCTGCTTCAACGTTTGTGTTTTTTTTAAATAATATTCCAACAAAGGTTTATACCAAGAACAACAAAGTTAAGTTACATAACGATTAAACAAATATTTCCTGTACCTATCAAACCAGACAACACTGCAGGCATCCTGACACGGCGCTCCAGCTACAAGCGGCAGCAGCAGAGCGTCTACATGGTCCCTGTGGTGATCACCGACGGGGACTACCCCATGCAGAGCAGCACAGGCACACTGTCGGTGCGCGTGTGCGTGTGCGACCGCCATGGGAACATGGAGCTGTGCAACACGGAGGCCCTGACCAGCTCGGCTGGCATCAGCACCGGGGCGCTTGTCGCCATCCTCCTCTGTGTCGTCATACTCCTGAGTAAGTTCTGCTTAGTTCACGGCATAAGGAGCCTGATATTGGGCCTGATTTCCACCTTCCAACTGATTTTGATTGTTCTAACATTTTTGTTCGTGATTTTCCACCAAAAACTAAAGCGTGATGGTTTGGCAGATGTCTCCAACTCATGCAGTGGTGCCCCGTGGCACGGTCCCCTGGTCGGTGCATGTCGACCAGGGGACCGTGGCCGCGGTCCCACCAGCGGTGCCTTGGGGAACCGTGAGAGCCGCCTCGGGGCACCGCAGCAGCTGGAGCTGAGCTACTAGGTGCAGTGCATGGCAGCCAGTCCCCGCGGTCGCGGTCCCCCAGTGGCCGTGCCTCGGGGGACTCCCCACGGGACCCCCCGGGGGTGCATTCCCGCGGGTACAGCGATTCAATACAGAAAGAAAAGCCGCCCTGCGGCCGCCGTGCATCATGCACAGGTCACCGTATTGTATTCAATCCCCGTGCCCACGGGAGTGCACCGCCGGAGTCCGGGTGCTCGGCCGGTGCACGGCGATCAGGGCACGGTCCCCCGGACACAGTGCCCTCATTTCTAGCCACTTGACCCCTTCAACACTATAACCGCCATGGGGTGGTTATAAGTCTTATAATTAAATCTAAAGCACACAAAACTATTACTTTTTTAAGAAATTTGGATTTAGTGCAATTACCACAACCAAACGCCCACACATACTGACATACTGATTGACGGAGGTGGTGAAAGCTTAAAATTCCAAGTCTATATCTTAATAAACAAAGTGGATGCATCTGTTTGAAGTTTGCAAACAAAGCCAATGCTGGCTGGGCTTTAAAGGCTTACACTCATCCTTTCGCTAAAGTCTGTTTTGATGGGGGAATTGACATGGTTTATTTTAGAATATGGTTGGTGAATATTTGTATATTTTTACCTCAGGCAAACCTTTTTCTAAGGCTAATTTTACCATACCTACCAAGCTCTCCATTTCCGGCATGTATGGAATACTGCTCCTTCTCAAAATATACTAATTTGCCTTTTACCCAGGGATTTATAAATCCCTGGGACTGCTCGCATGATTAGCCTCACAAAGCCAGCCTAAATCGGGCAAACTCAATGCCGGTTTTGCCTCGAGACCACACATAGTTGGTCCCTAAGTGAACCCTAGCGAGAAGGGATTCCAACTGTCCTGAATTAGCTGGGACATCCAGTACTTTGGGCCGAATTGGTTTGTCCTGCGCGGGACCTCCCTTGTTCCGTATATTGACTGCTAATCTAGCTGGTCACGCCACGGGTGAGATCACCTGTCAATAATTGTCTGTCATCCAAACACAGGCCCCCTCATGCGCTCATGCTCATCAGTTGCACCATACAACTGGAATTGGAATTACGCTGTACTTACGTACAGCGTAATTGCGCATCATCCAGGTCATTTCTGGTGTTGGGTCAGTTTGGTTGGAAAAGACTGTGCAGCTACAAAACAAAAACAATGGGAAGCAACCAATACAAGGGTCAGGCCCGTCAGTGGTGACTCAACAAAAGCCTTCCCTGCTTTACTGTATGCCGTCGGGAATGCTTAATTGAGCATGGAGGGGACAATGTCCTACAATAACTAACCACGCTTCCACAGAAATGCACAACAAGGCCACACTAGCTACTGTGGAAAATGACAAAATCGCGGCAAGTGTAGCCTTGTGTGTGTCACAGATGCAATCAAAGGAAAAATACATTTTCCAGTGTGTGTGAGATATTTCTCTGTGGCTGATGGGGACTTTTATGAAGATTGATGAAACTGCAAATGGCATACATCAAGCTCTGATGAACTGAAAATAATTAACTGTTTATTAGACACATCACAGACTATGCAGCAGAACTTTGGAATGACACCCACTCTGATGTCTGTCCTGTGGTGCTGTTGTGTCTCACTCTCTGTCTCCCTCCCTAGTGATGGTGGTGCTGTTGTGTCTCACTCTCTGTCTCCCTCCCTAGTGATGGTGGTGCTGTTGTGTCTCACTCTCTGTCTCCCTCCCTAGGGATGGTGGTGCTGTTGTGTCTCACTCTCTGTCTCCCTCCCTAGTGATGGTGGTGCTGTTGTGTCTCACTCTCTGTCTCCCTCCCTAGTGATGGTGGTGCTGTTTACGGCCCTGAGGCGGCAGAGCAAGCAGGAGCCACTGATCGTCTCCAAGGAGGACGTGCGGGACAACGTGGTGAGCTACAACGACGAGGGCGGCGGAGAGGAGGACACACAGGCCTACGATATCGGGGCCCTGCGGCACCCGGAGTCGGCCACCGACACCCTGGAGGACTCGGCCAAGCAGAGGCGGGACATCCTGCCCACCGGTAGCCTCCTCTACCCTCGCGGTCGCAGTGGGGCCCCGGGCCCCTCGTGCCAGGCCAGTGCGTCGGTGCGGGACAATGCCGACGTGCGGGAGTTCATCAACCAGAGAGTGCTGGAGAACGACTGCAACCCCACAGCGCCACCCTACGACTCACTAGCGACATACGCCTACGAGGGCACAGGCTCAGTGGCCGAGTCGCTGAGCTCGCTGGGCTCCTTGTCGTCGGAGGGCGAGCAAGACTACCACTATCTGAGCACCTGGGGCCCGCGCTTCAGGAAGCTAGCAGACCTGTATGGCGCCGAGGACGGACACTTCTGCTAATACCAGGGAACTTTGGCATGCAACAAACAGGTGTGTGTATGTGTGCATGCATCCGTGCTCGTGCGGGCATGCGTGTATGTGTGTGTGTATGCGTGTGTGTGCATCTTCAGGAAACATTTATCTCACGGAAATAGATGTGGATGTGATGCTGGTATTGGGGCTGCGTATTGTTATTGATAATGTTGATCAAAATAAATGTATACATTATTTGCTTGCAACAGAACAAAAAACATACCTTAAAAATATAAAGACGAGGGATTTTAAGAACTCTATCTCAAAAGGGACAACTGAAACTGTTTTTCACAACTTTTGTAGCACATATGCACATACACAGTATAGATTAATAGTCTCATAGCCTTCACAAGCCTTTTTTCTGTCAATATGATCAAATCGGATTTGTGCAGAAGAATCAACCAGCACAGGATCCCTGCCCCCAATATTTTCCTCTCTCTGCAATCATAAAAAACAAATGGATGACAATATATTTTAAGCATGGATGAAACACTGATGCAAAACCAAAACCTGACTTGGTTGGCATTTTCATTTGAAACACACTCAGACATTTTATTTGATTCAGTTAATAATTCAGTGAATTATTTGGTTTTCAAAGTCTAATTGTAGCCTTTCTCGTCATGAAATGGCTGAAAAGGCCTATGCCTCGAGTTTTATCTGTTGCTTTAGTGATTCATTCAGCAATTTCAGGAGAGAAAATCAAGCAAACATTTTCCTGTGTTTACCAACGTTAATGTATGACAAAGTGGCCTTGCAGAACCACCCTCCTCCAGCTCCTTGAAGAACAATACGTCTGGTTTCCAGGAGGGCGGACATTACTTTTTTTTATATCATATGATCTTCAATTCAATTCACTGTTCTCTTCAATTCACTGTTTTGTCTTATGTGAAAGTGATTTCAGGAGAGCAGAGCTGGACCTGAAAAATTTGTTTATGAACTTTTTTTTTTCTTTGTTTTGGTGTTGTTGTACTATGCTGTACATTTGTGAATGTCATACTCACTATTTGTACTCACGTTTTTTCTCACTTTCTCACAAAAGAAGTCTTAATTTATTTTTTGTGTAAAAAAATAACTCCATTTGAAATTCCAACAGCAAGAAAAAGTGAAGTGCACTAAGAAAAATCATCTAAACAAATTTGTTTTAAATCTACAATATCCTTTCTAATTTGATATTGTTACAACCTCTCCTTTGTACAGCTCTTTACAGAGGCGCAACATATATTAAAACGCAAATCATACATACAACTGAGTTTTTTTAAACCACAACCAAAATCAACATGCAGGGCAACACACCCACCGGCGGGGGATCGGTACATAGGAACCAAAGGCAGGAGCATCGATGGGCCAACCGCCACTCGGACTATAGCGATACTCACACAAAACTAAATAACGCTAAACTCACCAAACAACACCCCAGAAACAGAACTACTACATCTCCTCCTCAAAGTACCAACATCTGGTTAACAACAGAACACATGGATTGGGCTTTTCAGTGAGCGGCTGGTGGAGTCTTCTCTCTCCGTCTGTGGCGTCAGCACAGAACAGGAAGCAGATACCAAAGAGGCCGGGCACCAATCCGGGCATCGCTTTCATCCCATTCAACCCATTAAAGCGGGCAGGAAAACTAGGGCAAAGTGGGAGCGCATTAACAGATACCCATAACAAATTTTAAGACTTCTAGAAAAATCGTAATTTATATATTGTATTCAGAGATGGCTGGACAAGATTAATACACTGCCATTTTCATCAGTTGAAATTATTACATCTTTATTCTAGCAGAGAATTAGCCAGTGTAACAGTTAGCAAAACCAATACACAAAATATACAATTCACAACACTTAACCTATACACTACATGATTAAACACTGGGTGATTCATTGATTAAATATTTGAATTGATTTTGCTTAAGAAGCTGGGGATTAAAACGCAAAACATTCTTGGGGAGTGAATATTGTTGACCCTGAAAACTTGTCTGAAACGTCTTCTATCTTTACTTTGTACCAGTTGCTTTTTTGTATCCAACTTTGTTTGGCACAATGACATTCCTGAAAAAGAAGACCAAACGTCTGGCTTTAATGTTATTTTGGAAGTGTTTGCTGTGAGCAGGCTACTGTTCATCTTCGATGTAATGTAATATAAATTGTATAATTTTATCAATAAACTTTTTGCAGTTACTTCAAAGTGTTTACATTTACCCTATACTGTAAATAGAAAGGTTCCTCTTAAATCTTGGTAAGAAATAATTAGTCATGAGTTGATTAGAGGTCAACGGCCTAGGGTGCAAAAGAACATAGTGGAGCTTCTGGTCTGGAGTGAGAGGGGGTACTGATTGATTGATTGATTGATTGATTGATACTGATAAAATAGGCGTTCCCATTGCATTTTTTTGTAGATCATGTTGTTGGTCTGTAATTTGCAATATATGAATTGATATGTGCAATGGGGTCTTCCAGGCGGTTACATTGCCTGATGGGTAACGCTTCCCATCAATGTTCCCTGTTGTACTTTCATTGTCTTTTTTCACCACATAGAGCACATAGAGTGTTGGATGCCTGTTTTGAGGATTTCATCAGGTAGACCGAATTACCACGCTGCTGGACTCTGTTAATGGAGCAGGACGCACAGACGAATGAGCTATCAATACACCAATACCAATCAATCGGACCCCCTGCAGTATACTCTCAGCACTAGATCCCGCAAGGGCTGCTGTCCTTCTCTTATACACAGCTGTGTGACTACTCACAGCTCTTCTCTATAGGCTGTAGTTGTAGGCCAATAACGCTATTGGTCTGATTGACAATGACAGCCTTCAGAGAAGAGGCATGAGTCCTGTCTCAGTATCAGGACTTCACATCAACCTACATCTCGGCATCAGCAAACCAAAGCCAAAGAAGCTGAAAGTTGACCACTAGCAGGGACAAGATGGCCTCAATTGTGGCCTCAATTGCAAAATAGGCCTTGCCTATTTTGCATCTGAAACTTGAATCGTTACTGCATCTCCAAATGGTGAATGATTAATCCCTACCAAAAGGGGAAATATGTATGTATATATGAGACATTTGGCATGTTCTTGACACAATACAAACTAGCTCCTGTTGTATTACAAGGAACTAAATTATGTAAGGCTACAGCAGATTGCATTAAATTCCGATTTGGAATTTGGCCCTATGTCGTCATAAGGGGACAGGTTACCAGGTTACCTTTGGCCCGCCAATAAGTGAATACACTTTTTTGTTATTTGGATAACCGTTCTGCTGTTGGTGTTATGGTGCTGCCGTTGCACCGCCGCCGGGGCCCGGCTGCCGAGGACCCAAGCAGGAGACAATCCCGGGCAACAATCCCTTCTCCTCCATGTCACGGTTCAGTCTGTACTTCAGATTTTGTGAAGCTTTTGGCCATGGTAATACCGTACATGCTCTAATATAGGCCCGGTGCTTTATTTGACTCAAGCGCATCGTGGCCCAGGCCAATATTAGAGACAGGCCTCTGTTTCGAGTTGAGGAAAACGGACTACCAGTAGAATTAATAAAAACGCAACTATGTCTACCGAGAGTCAAGCGAGTGCGAGAATCAAGAGCAAGGTGAAAGCTATAGCTTGTAGCTATACCGTAGATCAATCTAACCGCCTAATATATTTCTCATCATTTCGTTATTTTGTATTTCTAAAATAACAAAATTATTTATAATATTGTGCATTCCATATTCCTTCAGGAGTGCAGGTGTCTTGCATTTTGAATCACTATTTTAAGTGCTCTGGTGGATTTCTAATGAACACTCTCATCTGTATATTTTTGCGTTCAATTAGACATTTAAAAACATGTTGGTTCTAATAATACCCCCGGTATAGGTATCTATTATAGCCTCTATTAGAGAACGGCCTTTATTTGACTCCGCTGACAGCGAGACCCGGGCAATGTTAGAGGCTGGCCGCTAATTGAATACAGGTCAGTATTAGACCATTTATTTTTATATATATATATATATAGTGGCGAACCGTGAGCACTACAGCTGGGCCTTCAGGGCTGCCTTAACCAGATTTATACGTTTTTTTTTGGGGGGGGGGGTGAAGAGAGCCGTCTCTAGTCATTTTCCGCCCCGATTACATTTGTGGGGGGCGGGGTTAATAGTGCTCCGATATAATAGCATGCCGATATGATGGCGCGAGCACTATAGGTTACATAACCTAACCCTAACCAACCATGCAGTATGCCGAATCAGAAAGGACATGCGCATAGTCGCACACACTCATCTTATGCACAGTTCCATGAACCGTTCTATCATCGCAATTCAGTCACTGCAAGGATTTAAACAATAGCCTCTTACCTTAAGTTAGAATAGACCCAAAGTGTGATAAACTCTGGTTTATTTTTCGCTTGCCTGCGGTTTTCAGTATGGCTGATCAGCAGTATCAACATTGACGTCTTTGGAGCACATGGCTAATTTGCATACGTGAACAGGACTGGCTGGCTCCGCTTATAACATATTTGTGAATAAATGTTTTGAATTCTGAATACTGGACATGGTGATCTTAAACACATTTAAATGATAATTAGTGTGACAATAAAATAAAATATGTATTTTTGTTCCTTTTCTTTCAATTCCAGTTCTGGAGTTGGTCTTCCGTTTATTAATTGAAGTTTTTCTGTGAAAGGCCACCTTGAAAAAGGCGATGCTATCAAGCAGCCACAACGCTGCTCTCGTCTTCCGCATCGCTCTCACCACTCTGCCCGCTGTTAGGCCTTCGTGAAGGCCTTAGAGCTTTAGTTTTTGTCCCGCCCACTGAAAATCAAACCGTGATTGGTCAATTTTCCCATCACTCTCCAATCTAAAACACATAGCTAGGCCTTCTCCGAGATACGTGAAGGCCTAACCAATGAATGAGCCAGCTAACCGGGCTTCGACAGAGACGGACAATTCTGATTGGATAACATGTTTTAGGACAGTAACCCTTTCATTGCTGATGTGAACTTGACAGTAAACTTAACTTTAGAACACAGATGAGAGAAAATGTATTGAATGTATTAAATTAAATGAGTTAGATTTTTAAAAAATATATTGTATTATTTT
>OMLJ01002618.1:4541-22526 GCA_900302595.1 Gadiculus argenteus | reverse complement strand
GTTAGCTTAGCTTTGTTTTGTTTGGTTAGTTTTCTTTGGCAACACTCAAGTCCCAAGGCCCGGTTGCTGTGTTGTGTTGTACTTCTATGTTTTTGGGTTGACCTGCTCCAGTAAACCTGTGATCACCCTCTGTTGTTTTGTCATTCCTTTATTGTTCACTCTCAATTGTTCATCTACACCCATAACCCGGACATTTTAACATCCGTTACCTCCCCCACTACCCCTAGACAGTGGGGTTGTAACAGCTGTTGATCTGGATGAATAAAAAAAATCAATTAGAGCAAGAAACACAACCACACATTTCTTACGGCTCTGAAATGTCTACTTGTCATGTCCCCACACTTTACCTGAAGCATATACTTGTGGACATCCTTCTGCCAGCACTTGTTGAGGACAATGTTCACTCGCGCTTTGTGGCTCTGGGAATCCCTCTCTTTGCTTTCCATGAGTGTCTTCGAGGTGATCATGTTGGCAGCTTCCAGTCCCCCAGGTGTGATAGTTGCACACATGGAGAACCCCAATCCAAAGTGCCTAAGGAAAGTAAACCAAATAAACACAAAAACAAATGTATCATGTCGAGGGTATTTGAATCATGGAACATATACACATACTGTGGCACCCCGGCTCCGCCACGCCCCCTTTTGGGCCGAGTGGAGAACGGCGTATACCGCCCCTGGCCAGCAGCCGGCGACAATCTCCCTCTACAACCAGCGGGGAATCAACGTAACACTCCACACCTGGGTGCCACGAGGCCCGGGCATAAAGGCAGGCCGACACCCACAGGACGGGGGGCAGTCGGATGGAAGAGGAGCAGGTGTAGACGACCAGAACACGAGGATCCTCGGCGCTAACCGCACGGCGGCTGCAAGCCGAGTCTTATTTTTGGTGTTGTATTTTTTGTATTTTATTATTTCTGCCATTTCAATCTGCTTTGTGAAATAAACCGCCTTTGTGGCTTTGGACCCACTGCCTGACCTACCTTTTTTGACCGTGAGCTAACGCTTGCCGAGCCGGGTTACCACACTACATACACATACATACATTGTGGTGCCCGGATTCCCCGTAAGACCCGAGTAGAAATCACACGTTGAACAGGGTTGAATGCCTGTCCAGGCTTTTATTCAACACTTAAAGGAAAAATGTAAGAAGTAAGAAGAAACCTCCGGTCTCCGTGAGCCGGGCAATCATCGGAACCTCGCCTGGTTCCGGACTCGGGGTGCGGGTAGGGGATCGCTCGGTGGTCCGTTGCGTCGTCGTGCTCTCTGTCTGCTCGTCGGTGCTCTCCGCATACTCCCCCTCTTTCCGTGGGGATTCTGCCGTCCTTTATACCGGTGGCTCACCTGTCCCCACTCCCAGCCCAGGTGCCTTGTATTACCTTGATGAGGTCCCCCCCAGGGACGCTCCTTGGCGCTGAATGCAAATCTATTGATTTGCATTCAGGTGCAGCCTACTTCACACAAGTGTTGAACCCAGAAAGTTGTCCAGTCATAGCAGCAGCTCCATCTGTGCAAGCGCAGACACAAAAAAAACAGTTAAGACTTCCATCATTCATGGACTTGAATAGTTTTATGGCTCTGGTCTTAGTTAGTTAATTAAGCCTTTAAATTTCAGTAGGAACATTGACAAAGCTCTTCCATCCTTTCTGGTCTTGGGCCCTCCGCTCCAGATGTTGCCACGACAGCCCTTCTTTCCTCATCTCCTGTTCTGTAGTTCTTCTCCAGGTGGTTGTCGGTCTGCCTTTCGGCTGTGGTCTTGGTCGGCAACAAAAGTGCACATAAAATGTTCTCATGCACATCCTCCTGATATAGGTTATATTCCACAAAAAAACAGTAGTAATGCCTTGTTTGCAACATCAGTAGGCTCGTCAACTTGGATTGCGTACCATGGTGACTCAGTAATTGTTTCTTGATATCCTCCGTTATTTCGTCAACTCGCCTTTTCACGGTGCTTGCAACAGAGGAACCTGTGAGATCTTTTTAACTGCAGCTTCTCCTAAAAGGTTCAGGGCAAATGTATTTAGCAGCTAGCAGGATCAAGTCTTCACCAATAGTGAAGGCTTTTTTAGCCTTGGCAATGCTATGCGCTGCAGCTCTCAGTTCACTTGAATTTGTTGATGTTGTGGCCTTCAGTGATTTCTTCTGTGCTTCATTTTCACTATTTTCTCTGGGTGCTGTGTCCCCAAGTGCCGAAGCAGTTTTTAAGGCTGGACCACTGATGTAGTTTACTGGCCTCTACGGATTCAGTTTTTTGCATAGGAAATTTCCTTTCCTTGCGAGATGAACTTGAAATACTTTTGTTGTTCGAATTCTAAAAATGCTTAGGAAAGGTGCCTCGACTTAACCCACCTTTAGCATAGGTTATTCCTGACCAACCTTTATGAAAGGAAAGATGATATTTGTAACCAATAATCCTTTACCACGGCAATATTTAAAGCAACAGGCCACCGACAAAGTTTACAGACTCTACGCAAAGACGCATGAGAGATGTGGTAAAGCAGAAGAAGAGAAGAGAATTAAAAAAAATGGCAACATTAATTATTCACATTTAAGACTACTGGGGGCAACATCTTAGTTTTTAATATTCCCTGTTGGCCAAGTCCGACCTAAGGGATTCTCACTGTTGGCGACAACATGATGATGACAAGAATGACAAGAATGCATGGATTGAAAGTGCACTTTTTGTCATCCATCTTCGGAAAAAATGTAGTTTCACGCATGCCTGTCCTCATTATACTCTTTCCATGCTCAAGATAAATTTTTTTGGACCCTGCTGTCCAGCAGTCACCTTTTACAGGGACTCGCCTGGCCATTTCAATCAAGGTGAAATGTTGAGTCTCAAGGAGAACTCCCGACTCCTGGTAGACATACCAGCTGAGACAAAGCAGCCTAGTGCCAGTGAGCATTGCAGAGAATCGAGAATTACCCTGCTTAGGCAGGGTGTCGGCAAACACCCGTACCGGCTACCTTTTTGGTCCATGCAAGTCATCCTCCAGATGACATGCATGTCTTTCTCGCATCCAGGCCATCCACCTGAAATCTCCAGCTCCGGCCCTGTCCAGCGCTGAGCTGTTCACCTGTGCTGGGTTGCACCAGCAGAACGTAAGGTCCTTCGTAAGTTGGAGTGTAAAGTCTGTCTTTACCTAACGTTCGCCGTAGATAGTTTCAAACTAACGCCATTCTCAATTTCAGTTGCACCATGACATGACATAATCTTCCCACCTGCACCTCATTCCCTCATCAGTGTCTCCCCATACTTGTTCACTTCCTTTGTTCCCTCGTCCGTTCATTGTTTTTGTCATGTCTCTTGTTCCTTGGGGTTTCCCAAATGTAATGTGTTTATCCACCTGTTCACGGAACAGACATTTAGTTTCTTTATATAAAACCCTTTTATTACTTTTCCTGAGTCCCATTCTGCATTTGGATCCATCCCTCTTTGTTCCTGCAGCCCCGCCAGCACCCCGCCGTGATGTTGCAGGAGAATGGAGGCACATTACGGAGAATCCTTGTATGTTTAATTATGCGTTGCAGCGGTTTCCATAATTGCTTAGTTTAATTGTAAGGTTTTATATTATATTTGACGTTCTAGGGAGCGCTCATATTATTTTTTTCTAATTCGGTTTGTGTAGAAATCCTCAAGTATCTTGCAGGATGTCACATAGTTTAGGCTTTCTGATGTTTTTGGGTCCATTGACGGTATAAGAACCGTCCGGTCACGACAGTTCTTTATTTGACGATGTATATATTTGACTGAATTAGCGTTGTCTTTGGTGGTCGAGATTATGCTTTGGCGCCCGCCAAAGAACAGTCAATGCAGGAGAAGCCCTGTACAGCTTACAGCTGAGTCTGCAGATCAGTCACTGTTTAGTCATGCTAGTTTTATGCAATTTCTTAAAACATCTGGGGCGTTGTACATGGGGTATTTCCCTGGAAACAATATTTTAGAGAGGCCACTAGGGGTCACTGTTATAAGGGTGATGGAGGGTTGACTAGATGGATTCTGTTCTGCTGAGAAAGACTGACATTGATGTAACCTCACACCCCCTGTGGCACTTCAGTATCTGTGTGCTCTCTGCTGCTCCATCTGGCATGTGTTGGTCCAGAACACCGGGGCGTGCTGGTCTCACAAGACACGAATGGTTCATTGGTCTTTGAGGATAGGCCAAAGTCTGAACATGTTGGGTCACATGTTCACAGGAGGGTCATCCTTGAAGCGTGGAGGTAGAGCATCGTCTCACTGTCCATAGAGACATCTAAATATTATCTTTGTCCTTTTTAGCACCTTTTTAGCCACTGGTCCATGCTCAGCTTTCAGCTCTCAGCTCTCAGTTAATCCTGTCTGAAGATCCATCTCCTTGGTTTTGGAGGGAGAGACGGCTAAGAACAAAAGTCTCATATGTCATGTTTTTCAATTTAAATATTGTATTTATTTAATTCATATTTGAAATAAATACATTGAGTTGACTAGCAACACATACATAATATTGAGTATTTGCATAGAAGAGAACAAGTTGACAAATCAATGTTTTATTGACTAATTTACTTTAATAAAATGTCCCTTCATTACCATAAACTCCTGAAGGGAATCTAGATTAAAAGGTTAAAGCTGTTGCACAGGGTACAACTACTTACAAGGCTATATGTATGATGTTGCCAAATAAATACTTAACATGCCTATATGCAAATGTTCAATATTTTAGTTATTCAAGTTTTTTTTTCACCTTGAAATGATAACTTTACAATACTTAGCTGCATAAAATAATTTTCTTTAATTTGCCAACATATTCATTTATACATTATCGTTATACATTATAACCTATCTACAAACAACAAAGGTAATTGCTAATTAATCACAACCAAGGTTTTTAGAGACAATTGTATATTTGTTCTATATTAAGGTCTTAAATTTTTAATTCTGTTTGCTGTTTACATTTATTTTCCCTTTAAAATACTTTAGTCATGGAAGTCAGAAGACATGAAAGTAAACTTAAGTGTAGCTCTGTATTGTATGAGCATACCATGTGTATCAAGGACACTGGCAGCAAGGAACTCACAGAGCAGTATTTTCAACAGAATGAGGAGTATCTGAACCATCAACAATTAACAGGTTGGAGATTAACTGTTGAATTCTAATTGACAGTAGGCCTAGTCCAAAAAGCTATAGGAGCTGGCCTTGGGATGTTTTGGATGTTTTCACACAACGATAGTTTTGCAGGATTTCAGCTCTTTATTATAATGTAACTATCAGGGACATGCAAAAGGGACTAAAAGGGGGCAAAAAAAGACTAAAATAGGCTAAGCAACTGAGCTTTTCCCCTCCTTGTCTGAAGTGACCTTTTGCACCAAATACCCAAATGTTAGTCATCAGTGTCTGTGTATAAGCAAGTGCTTATGGAGTGCGGTCATGTCTGCTTTGGCAGAAAAGGAAAGGATGTCAATCACCATTACCCCCAAAAGGTTTCTGCACATTTGGTAAATATATCAAATGTGAATTGTTTTGGTTTGGTACATTTGGAACGGTATTTTGGTATTTTAGGTTCATATTTTATGGCTGTCAATGTGAAAACAAATTGACTATACTTAATCACTGTGTTTTATAATGTTGGTATTCAATATCTCTTTACCATAGCAATTGTGTGTTAAGAATGATGGGTTTGAAATTGGCTAGTGTGAATACCAAAGTCTTACAGTGGCATGTGCAAAATATTCTACATGAAAGGGTTTATCAGGGGAAATAGAATGACCTCTATTCTCTATAGTGTGTAAAAAATATAATTTCAAACTGTATAAGCGAAAACTTCTCCCTTGGGTTTTTGGGGTAATACTTACATCCATATTCAATCAGCAAGATACAATTAAGAGAGATTGGGAGATGGAGAAGGAAATTGCAATTAATTAGGGCACATTAAACTATTTCAGTTTGGATAAATGATTCCCTTTGTGTTATGGGGACAGAAATGCTGGTAGGCCTAATACTGACGAATGTGAGGTAGGCCTAATGGATAGAAGGGAGAGAAAGCAGACGACATTAGTTACATTACATTAAACATTAGGCCTATTTGACAGAGTTAACTAATTTAAACTGACCTGATACCACGGGAGAGTGTTCAACTGTTTAGTTGGTTGATGAAGTTCCTTTTCTTTAACAAATGTTGTCTCGGAGCTGATCATGGCTCATAAGAACCCACAAACTCTTCACCGAGTCTGCAAACAAAGACTCAATGTTTTCTTTGGCGCCAATATGCGTCGATGCGTACAGGCCTATAAGGCACAAAGCATAAAAGAACAGGACAGTTATCAGTTATATTACAGTTATCCAGTTAAGAAAGAGCAGGACAGCTATCAGTTCTATAAGTTATGCAGTTAACAAAGGACAATCATCAGTTATATTACATCCAGTTAACAAAGAGCAGGACAGGCTTTACACTCAGCTCCTATCAACGACAGAGAGATCGGAGAAGAAGCGGGTTCAAAAAGTTAGAGGGTTGGATAGATGTTGGTCTTATTCACGACAAAGGAAAAAACCTTCATCGGTTAAGATTTGTTCACAGAACAGAAAACGAATAAGAAATCACGGGATAATACGACGATCTTGGCTTTATTTTTGAACATTTAGGCATAATTTCGATGTTCATGAATAACTTCACTCTGAATAAGTCTATTTGTTATATGGAAACTGAGAAATATCCCAATTTAGGAACACAGGCATTGTACTAGGCTATTAAGTGTCGATTATTTTTCCTTATTGAAAAAAATAAAAAGGCAACTGATTTCTGGTCGTGATTAAATATTCTTAATTTCAACAGAATTTGTCACTTCCCCCAAAGGCGGTAAATATTCCAGTTGTCCAAAGTGTCCACAATGGCAGAGGAAGAGGATGTGTCCTCTAACCTCCAGCTCCGTGCACTGGACCCCTCACGGTTCGGCCCCTTCGCTCTTTCTTCTCCAGGGGCCCTCCGGAAGCTGGAGGGCCCCGGTGACCCCCACACCGTCTCCAGGCTGCTATGCGCCATTCATTGGCAAACATCTGTGAACCAAGACGCCCTCCGGAGACTTGGATTGTCAATCCCTCTAGGAAGGAAAGGATACTTGAAAACATTTGGATGATAAAAAAGGTCAAGGTAGAAAGCTAATGAGGAAGAGGCTGTTTTATTGAGCCTACAGAAATCATCAGTGTGGAGGCAATAGCCCCACATTGAGACTTAGAACAAGCCTGTTAAATACACTGATGTCCTTGACCGCTATCGTGAAAGTGTCCTATTTAAATGAATCCACCCAGACACTATCAGGCCAACAATTAGTGGGGCTCATTTTGTTCAGTCGCCCTCTATTTCGTTTAGTATCATTTCGGAGCAAACTGGCAAAACATTAGTGACAGCTGCTCAGAACCAGAACTACTGCAGCTTGTCGCTCCGATTTCAAGCCTCCGATTGAGAGAGGGTCCATTTGGAATAGCGAAAGAGACCCAATCTCGTCTCCTCCCGGTCAGTATTCAGCCTGAAGGAGAATCACCTTCACTTTGGCCCCGGGTCCAGATACAGGACACTCTGGCTCTGACAATTAGACAAGTCTTCAATATAATAATAATATATAACCTAACTATAAAGCGTGTACACAATTCAAATTGCAGGGCTGGATCCAATCCAGTTCGAGTATGGCAATGAATCAATTAGCACTACTAAATTAACTATAGGCTATGTTTAATTTGGATGGAAATGACGAATAGACTGTGGATTGCATCGGACTGTGCTGCTTTGGAAAATAACAACATAATATTACGTTGCATTACGCCTACAACATTGTTAAAAAGCAAATCTCAATTGTATTATTGAAATCGTTAATTATCATCTTATTATTGACATGCAGAGTATTAGTAGGCCTAGCCTACTATGCTATTGCTGCTTGTTGCATGCTTAAGGTTTCAAATTATGTCTGCTGTTTAAGCAATAAATATGCAACAATAGTTTACACCAAAAGTAAGAAATTATTGAAATTTGCGTATTTAAACAGTGTAGGCCTATTAGAAAACGCTGACTATTTGCGAGCAAATCGAAGGATGAAGTCCCAAATCAGTTGATATGCCAATAATGCCGTGAATAAAGGTTTAAGGCTTTACTAATCAGAGAGACCAGTTGCTGATCCAGGGTCCTCTTCAGTGCGATCCACCGGGTGTAGAACCTCAGTTTGACCTTAATTACTATTTAAGGCCTACACAACGATAGGCATAGATATTATTACCCACATTCAAGAGTGGATATTAAGGTAAATAAAAAACTTGAAATAAATCACTATGTAGGCCTACATATTTAAATATACATATAACTATTATATACATATAACTACTACTATACTATATTTATATATTAAGTGAGTTAGTTATTCTGCATCATGACGTCATCGTCCTAATAATCACTTCCTGGATGCGCTCCAGCGGCGTCACGAGCCACTATCAGGGACGGCTATTGGTCAAAGGCACGTGTCTTAAAGACCGTAGTACGACGTCATAGAGAAACCTTTGAGCCTATCAGAAATGAGAACGAAATTCCATAGTAAAAATCTTTGAGCGCGTCTTTATCCATGTGTAGTTTAAGAGCTCAGCTCCAAGCAGCGGCTTTGGATTCGATGAAGCGCTGACACTTTTGTTTTATACTTAAGATCCACACCGCGTTGATGGGTTTCATTTCAAAAATAATTTTGTATCTTTAGAAGACATGAATGAACCATTAGGTTTTATTCGTTTTAGGACAACGTCTGAATAAAGACAAAGCCTAACTCAACAGAAGGGCAGTATCATTGGATTAACAACTTTGGAGAAGTAATCTGAAAGGTGGGGAAAGCGAACCTTTATTAAGAGTCTGAACCGCTATGGAAGAAAATGATGGTCGCAACCTAGAGCGCCATGAAGAGTGTGAAGAGGAGTCAGACGGAGACCTACGGCCTCTCCGCCAGGCACCTGGCCACCAGCCGCCCTGTACCATCACCAACTTCTACATAGATAACATATTGAGACCCGAATTTGGACGTAGAAGGAAATGTTGGACTTTCAACACAGAGGGAAATAGAATTGGAGTACTAAGACAGGAACATCTCAGTGGAAGGGGGTCGAAAAGTGGCACCCTACAGCCACCTGACCGAGGGAGTAAGGATGGGAGACAATGTTCGGGGAACTTGCGTCCCGACAAAGGCGTCCAGAGAGCGGCCGGCGCGCCTCTGGACCCGGCCCCGGGGGACAGCGGGGACCACAGCCCAGACCACAGCCCCAGCTCGGACTGCGCGCCCCGGGACGCCCCGGGAGACCGCGGGGACCACAGCCCTAGCTCGGACTCCGACAGCAGCTCCCAGGCCGGCTCCGTGTCGTCGTCCAAACCCATGCTGTGGCCCGCCTGGGTTTATTGTACCCGATACTCAGACCGTCCTTCGTCAGGTACGTCTAGTATCTGCTGCTTTGGTTTACTTTAGGACGCCTATGGAGAAGAATGTTATTACGCAGCAGGCCTGACCAAGTTAAGAGTTTGATTCGGCCGCAATGTTCAAGCCTGTTGTTCATTGTTAACACATCATTGCACAGGCCGATATCTATATTATTTCTTCATGTTTACCTTCCAAATCGTGCCGTAGGCCTAACAATATCACTTTAATAGGCCTAAGTGGACTATAATTCGTAACCTTTAAAAATGTATATTCCCACATTTTATTCCATCGTCTTTTCCGAGGCCTACTTGAAAATTCGTTCACTTGAAAGACAACACTCATTATCAGGTTATAATAATAACTATTCGTTAATCCACACACACAATAATAATAAACGCAACTTATTTCAATACCTAGGACCCAAAATGAACCATCACTTATCTATGATGTAATAAGTGTTTAGTTTTAATAAGTGTTTATCTCCGAGTTACTCGAATGTGTTTTCCGGAATCTTCCGCTTAATATAAAGTTTCAAATGGTTTCCACATTCGAAGCAGGACGCCTCGGGGTTTGGAGAACGAGATGTTTTAAGTTGGACGTTGAACTAAAATCAAGTTTAACGCCATTGTTCCTCACTGCTCTTTGTTAATGTTTAATTAGCATATTTTTAACAATGGGAGTGGGGCTAAAATGAGCTAATACTAATACTAATACGAAAAATACTATATAGAAATAATACTAAAAAGTTGTCGAGGGATCGAAATAAAATCTAGCATTTCTTGATTATAGCCTATGTCTATTTAAAAAAGAAATCAATAGCCATTGACCTAGGCCCATGAAGTGGACCTATGTGTCCTGGGCTATGAAGACCATGGCTACATAGCATAGCTCATTTAAATGAACAGACTTTGTTAGTCCTTTCAGAAGAGCCTCGTATTGTCATACTGGGACTATTTATGATCACGCACGCAAGATAAGACCAACGATAATTTAAGGTAATGGACAACTTTCAAGTTTAGTAGACAGCTTGAAACATGTTTAAGCCTATTCAGTTAAATGATCCTAAAGCCACACTTTGGGTTTGCTATTGAACGGTTCTACCATCCATCCCAAACTCAGAAGAAGCCTCGACGCTTCTCCATCTTCAAGTTTAAGGAAACGCACACAATGGATCACCATCAACAAGACCAGCAAAGCACTGTGGAAATTAGGCTACTCTGTAAAATATAAATATAAAACCGAACACTATGCCTATGTCTCTTGCCAAACAGCATAGTGCAGAAATTCACAAGATATTTGTGAATATTTTATTAATTCACAAATATTAGCAGAACAACTAATTACGTGCTTCATTTTGGCTCATGTTAACATAAAAAGCAAAAAAAATCGAAGACGAAATACCATTAATTCCTTAAATCATGCGTGAGCAGAAGGTTTATATTATTGCTTATGAAACGTGAGTTTAGTTTCTATGGAGATAAATAAGCGGAGAACCCCCATCCCTCCCGCCAACCACTTCCCCCACACTCCTCCACACAATAGTCCTTATTTTAAAGGTCTTTCGTGGTCCTGGGTAAGAGGCCCTTACGCATTAGGCTTGGCGCTACAATGTTATGCTTGGTTAAAAGTAACTTTAAGTGCTCCTTCCGTCCTAGCTTACATTTTACCAAATTAAATAAGTAGGCCTATACTGTCAACGTTTCTGTCCGAGTTAATATGATTGTGATTTGGTAAAATGTGGTAAAATTGTCAAATTTGGTAAAATTATCGGGTGAAAAAAGCTCCAGCATTAATGTGATTTGTATGTTATTCGGTCCGACCCCAGGTCCCAGATCACGGAAACCAAAGAACACGGCGACGCCGAACAAGGACGACAAGCGTCCCAGGACGGCCTTCACGGCCGAGCAGCTGCAGAGGCTGAAGACGGAGTTCCAGACCAACAGATACCTGACCGAGCAGAGGAGACAGGGTCTGGCCGGAGAACTCGGACTGAACGAATCCCAGATTAAAATCTGGTTTCAAAACAAAAGGGCCAAAATAAAGAAGGCCTCCGGGAATAAGAACTCACTGGGCGCTCAGCTGATGGCGCAGGGACTCTATAACCACGCCTCGGCCTCCAGGGAGGAGGACAGCGACTAGCGGGACTACAGGGACACCTCCACACCTCCACACCTCCACACCATGCGACCTGTTCAAAGGATCATCAAAACACCAGCATTCATATTTAAGCATAGTAAGCGTTCCGCTGTTTTTAGTGGGACATGTATTTTGTTGCAAACATGTAACATATAGATTTTGTTTTGAATCCGTTAAACAACACTGCCAGGTGTGACTGTTATATGACTGAACTAATGCTAAAACCCAAAGACGTCCGTTTCTGCTGCGCATTGGAGCCGTGCGGTCAACAGCCGCTATTGTAGCAGCAGCCTACCTCTATGTGTGCGTCCCCGTGTCGGTCTAGATAGGCTCTACTGACGGTGGTGGTCTTCTACTGACGGTGGTGGTCTTCTACTGACGGTGGTGGTCTTGGTCTTCTACTGACGGTGGTGGTCTTCCACTGACGGTGGTGGTCTTCTACTGACGGTGGTCTTGGTCTTCTACTGACGGTGGTGGTCTTCCACTGACGGCGGTGGTCTTCTACTGACGGTGGTCTTCTACTGACGGTGTTAGCTGTAGGGAGAACTTCCCTTCATACGATTAAGTTCGGGCGCGAATTTGCGCCAATGTGATGCATTTTAAATCTCAATTAAAAGGATCTACGCATTGTGTGACATAGCATAATGATTCTGTACAATTATGATTGAGATAACCATTATGTGTTTGAATCTGTTGTCAAATCGAATCCACCAAGAGATTATTATTCGCCAGCCCAATATTTGTGTCATAGCTATGAGCCAATTTTTCACTAAGATTATGAAACCGTCACCCATTTTAATTTGGGATAGGCTATCTCTGTTTTCAACAGAGCGATTTCAGCTGTCGCGGTGTATTTCTCAAAGCCACAAGCGGTGCAGAATAACCAACCGCTGATCACAGTCAGTACGCCGGGTCCACCAGGCCCCGGGATCAGACGGTGATCAGGGGCTGGTTCCCGGGGAAGCTTGATCCTTGCTCTTATTCGAAAACATTTGTATTCCGATATTTTATGTTAACCGAAGCTCTAAATATGACCGTCTATGTCAAAAGCATATCATGTAACACAAAATGATGAACTCTGAAAGGTAATATATTAAAATGTATAATCATTTTAGGCTATATATGATATATTACTATGGGCCTTTAGTAGGACTGTAATAGCCTACGAATTAACTTGCAAATACAACCTTCCCAAAATAATCGAGTCCCAATCCAAATATCTTGAAAGTAATATTATTTATTATATATAGCCTAGGCCTAATACAATATCATGGGGATCTGATAGCACGTGACGTGCAGCCGGGAGCGTCAGCGCTGCGCGGGTCCGAGGAATAACTTTAGACAGTGTGGGGCCCAGGAGCCGATAACCAATCAAGCATTTGCAGTAAAACTAGCCAGAAATATGTGTTAAGCCGATTGTATTTTAATGCTTCATACAATGATCTAAGACTGTTTAGCAACATAAACACGATTATTGCCATTTTCAGGTCTTCCATGCCTACTTTGCTATTTAGGCTATCTTAAGCAATAGACTATCCTTAAAAAAAAGCCGAGTGGAAAAGGAAAAATAGGCAATCAAATATTTTAGATTTTTTTTATTGTTTTAATAAGTTAGGTAGCCTATATGTTCTCTCTATGCCTTACTATGAGCAGATTAGATTCACATTAGTGAATATTTAGGCGAAGTTATTCACATTCAAATAGCTGGCGGCCTACCTATATATGGTTATTTGTTTTTTAAGGGAGTAAGAAGGCCTAAAATAGTCATGTCCTTAAGTTACATTCATTATGTGGGATACATGAGTGATATTTATTTTGCAAGGCTCTAAAGGCTAATTTCCTTAAAATAGATATAGGTTTAGGCCCTTACGAAATATACAGTCCTGTAACTTTTATTAAAAAGACCATACCCGACAAACCCGTCAACATAATGATTTAGGCCTACTTGCGTTTTACTATGATGCTAATTAATATTCCCTATGTAGCTATTTGTCTTATTCAAATAAAGTAATAATAGGATATCCGAACGTTTTATTAAGCACATTATTATCTTAACTTTGAATTTGATTAATCGTTCATACTTGTTTATTATCATAGCTGAACTTTAAAAAAAAGCCTATCATTTAGGATAGATGGAAGTAGGCACTACCAAAAATTAATAATATATACAAAGATATTTAAATTGTTATTCCAAATAACATAAATTGACTACAAGAACATATAGGCCTACAAAAATTTAAATCTAACAAATGAAATACTTTTATGAAAAAAGACTTCAAATCACTCAACTAAATTAACTGCCAATGACATACCCGTTTGCAACAAAAAAAACAAAAAACTATTGACCTAAAAATCACAGTTGCCACTCAAAATCCATCTAAAACCATCGACACACCAGAGAAGCTTTGGGACCACATCAGCTTAGACACAACAGTGTATAATTAAGGAAGAAGGGGATAGACAGGAAACACAGGGGAAAAGTAGAAGGCAAAGTAGATAAATAGTGAGAGAGGAAGAAAGGGCTGGGACTTATCCGTGTGGATCTTCCTATTGGCTGCTTCAGCAATGGACACAGAGACAGCAGCATTGACCTCAGCTTTCTGTGGAATGACTCCAGGAGCCCTCATCTGCATTTTCTTTCTTGTGTCCACTTGTATGTGGAAGTAAACAGGCAACAGTCTCTGGCTGAACGATCTGCTGCACCTTGTCAAGACAGGGCCAGCTCGGCTCTGCTGAGAAAAAAAGTTGAATACAAATAGTGTCTTGTGTGGCTTTACCTTTATCTATTGGAAAGGAATATTTTTGAATAAGTGTTCCAGATATGTGGGGTATGGTGGTGGATAGGGTTAATAGCCAGAGGTCCTGAACCATGGTCAAACAAACTGTACACACCAAAAGCAGCAGGTGACGGTTATCACGCCACAATGGCTTTAAAAGACAAAGACAAACACGCCTTTCAGCCTGAATTAATTTAATACTAACCACATAAATGTAGTTGGTTCTTTTTGGTCTATTTATAACTTACATTTCATTCAAAATCATTACATTTGGAAAATAGTATACACTGCAATAGTGTTGTGCCTAATGTGGACGTTTAATAGTGAGATCAGTAATGTTACTATGAAGGCATTAAACAAGAATAACACCAGATTGAATTAAATGTAAGTGGCCTCATATAATGAAATGCTTTATAATGAAAACATTTTTTATTTTACAAGCGAAGGACTATAAATTTATGGTCCAGTATTCCATGGAAACTGCCTACCCTATAGGCCAGCCCCACACCCCTACACTTTGTGTATGCCTATATAGAGCTACCCCATACCCTAACCCTCCACTCCAAAATGTTGATGGCCATTTACTAGACAATGGATTTAGTATGGTTTCTTCGTAGTTCACCGAACAGTTGTGACTGTGTCCTTGGAAAACAAACCAAACACACAAGTTAATATACATGAGTTTATTTATCTCAATCCCCATGTCGTGAAAATAAACCGTGCAGAAAAGGCAGAGGCCGAGGGCAGAGGAGCAGAGAAAAGAGGAGTAAATCCAAGTGCTATCTAGAAGTTTCCATGTGTCTGTGGCAGACAAAAGAGGACCCATCCTGTCCTCCTCTCCCCCCACTGAGTAATTTAGCCATAGTTCTCCAAAACGTTTCCTAGTCAAACTTGGAATATGGAATGAGGGGACGGGGGCCCTTTGTGGCGGAAATATAATTACGGCTGCTAAAGGCTTGGTGGAGGTGGAGAATGGGGGATGACATCAGGCTGATTTCACACCAGGACCCTGGATGGCTGCGCCCAAGCCTGGCCCTCGCTCCGCAACACTGATCAAAGCCTGCTGCAGCCGGCCCCAAAGGCAAGGAGAGGGGAGGCTTAACTATGCTAATCTCCAGGACAAATATATTTTAATCTTGTTAGAATACAAGTTAATGCCACAGCTCAGTGGCAAAACTTTACGGTATAAAAGTATAGGGTGGGAAGATAGAAGTTAGAAAAATATTAGGGTAAACTAAGCACACACACCTCCAAAGATATTTTCTTGATTCACTTTATATATCTTTGACAAATTGTAGGACATATTTGAGAATGCACAAGTCTTGTGTTCCTCCATTTTAGGGTTAAATAATAAGTTTTCATTTATTTGAAGTCATGAAATCAACTTTTTACATTTAAAGTAAGTAAAACTTGCTTAAACCCTATTGCAGCTCCACACAGCTTCATATGGTACATCATATCTGTACTCAGCCAGTAGCCCTCTAAAGCTTAGAGATCCTCCAACAGGAAATTAATGTTGAGCTGGTATGACTGTTGCCTGTCCCCCGGTAGCCAACCATCCACCTTGGTAACCCTTGATCTGTCAGGGGTATCAGCTCGGGGTGCGTGAGTCGTTGCGACGGCTGGCAACACAATGGGCCAAGCTGTAGCTGGATCCTGCTGCTGCTGACACATTATTCTCTGATTAAAAGGGAAACCGTATTCACTCAAGGGTTGGCCCAAACAACGACAGTCACCTCTTCTCAATAGGCAAAATAAATAATATAGCTTTTTCAATGGCTTGGTTGAACATTGTCAGACTTTATATTATCCTTAATCATCAAAAACTTGACACTTTATAGTCTTTTATCCCCAGGGTTTCGGATGACTTGAGTTTGCCTTCAGACAGATTGAGCGGTGGAATGGATGTCTATTTTCTCAGAGAAAATAAGCAAGTATACTACCACTACTACTACTACTACCAATAATGTAAATATGAATGTTTTATTCATAATATTCCAGGAGTTATACCCATCTCCATTTTTTCTGCGATCAATTGAAGGTAAGGAAGAGAACGAAAACATGACAAAACCATTCTAGAAACAGTGACTGGTGGGAAGTGTTTGCAGCAGTGCATACTGTCAGAGCTTCATGTCTCCTCTCGCGCTCAGCGCACTCATCATCCTGAGGAACAAGTTGCTGCTATCACATCGCTTTAACTTACCTTCAAAAGTAATGCCTTTATAATAGTTCTACTTCGTTTAACAGTTGTGGCCATATGTACCAATGACTTACAACAACATTTAAATATACGCAAACTAAAATAAGCAAACGTTAACATCTGCAACATACACAATGTATAAAACATAAAACTCACTTTTCTTGATTTTTCAGAGTCAAAGTTAAAGAGGCTTTAAATGTGACGATACAACTCGTTCTCCTAAAATCAGAATGTACATTAAGTATTATGCATTACCTATGCAGAAATTGTTTGCATATGCCTTATTGATATTGTCACTCAGAGGCCCACATCAGTATTGACCATATTGCCATGACTGATGATAATGTAGGACCCTTGAGAAGGGGGTCCTGTGTGCATGCATGTTATCCCTATGTTTGCATGAGTGTACACTAGGGAAATCTGTGTGTGTGCCCTTGCAATAGAATGGCAGCCCATTCATGGTCTTTCTGCAAGGCTTCCCACAAGTTTAACTAGAACAATGAGTAAAGAAGATGGAAGAATGGATGGTGGTCAGCGAAAAGGCTGTTATATAATAACAATGAAACATCCCCTCCAACATTATAGGATATTCCCTTGGATTGAAAACAAGTATGTGGTACTTGTGGAAATGTTAGCCTTAACCCTAAATCTATCCTTTGCGATACAGTGCTCTTCTTACTTTCACTTAAGAACGCTATAAGATATAGCTCTGGGAGAAATTTCCTTTCCAAATATACACACAAGGAGTTACAAATCCAATAATGTACGGTATATGCAATTCCTATATATTTGGGTAATTCACTTCTATTACATAAAAATCTCACACAGTGCCCATTTATATTATAATTTGTTAAATGTGATTTCATTCAAAAGAATTAAATACTAAATCACATGGTATCCACATTTCCTCCATTACATACAATATTTTGTTTTCATTTGAAGCCATGAAAAGCTTTTCAAATAAGGCCCCAAGTTATGTTTACACAATACACAACATGTCAAACGAAGCCTATCCAAAAACTAGATCCTAATATTGGTTATACAATTAAGTTAAGTGAAGAAAGGGGAGATCGCACACAAGGGCTGAATAGTTCCAAACGTGTATTTTAAAAGCCGAAACAACAATTACAGGCCACATAAACAAGGGGTAAACGTTTCGGGTCTGGCCCTTCATCAGTGTTCCTTGTACAATTAAGTTGTCATGGTTAATACAATGACAATATTTTGCAAAAAACACATGAATTAGAAGCATTATGAGCCTTTTCTTTATTCACTATGATGGTTATTTTAATATGTGACGGGTATATCTCGATTTTATTACTTGTGAAGGCTATCGTCATTGCATAGATATCAGTGTGTATAGAGTATGTTTCAGATAGTATGAACAGAGGGAAAGCGGAAAGTCTTTCATTTAAAATGATTAAAATAACACATAATTTTGTCCAAATTAGATCCCCCCCCCCCC
>OMLJ01002590.1:1562-11610 GCA_900302595.1 Gadiculus argenteus | reverse complement strand
ATTTTTTAATTAACCTCAATAATAGCTGAATAAGATGGTTCCATATGTGCTCCGCTGCAGTAGCTTTGGAACCGATCATCTCGCTGAGAATAGATGGGATGCTTCCCAACACGATCAGCTCATCAGGGTGAAGGGCAGGTTCAGGATGTTGAGCAAATTCACTATTCCTCACGATTGTTTCATTCTCATTCTTGTTTCGCAACATCCCTTCCGATAATGTGAGTATGGTAACACAACGACAATGCAACGACAAACAAGATGACAACGCAGTAACACACGGATGTGTTCTTTGAGATGGGAATAAAACACACACACGCACACGCACGCACACGCACATGCACACGCACATGCGCACACGCACACGCACACGCACACACACACACACATGATGGGGCAGTGTGGGCATGCTCATCTGTTCAACCTTGGGTTTAGGCTAAGTAGTTTGTATGTACGTGCGTGCGTGTGTGTGCGTGTATGCGTGTGTATGCGTGTACCCCACGTGTGTGTCATGTATATGTGTACTATTTATTTATTTTTATTGAACCTTTATTTATACTCAAGAGATCAATTATATTATGGGGTGACCCTCATTTGCAATGATGTTGAGTAAAACAAAAAGAGAAAAAAACTATTTCAACATTTACACAGATGATATGTGGCTGAAATTAAAATTAAATAAGTGATATAGCTTAATTCGGTTTATGCACGTTACTTCCTGGTTACGTTAATCCAGCTTGGGCACTTCCTGTCGCTTCCGGAAAAATAAATATAAAATAAAATAAAATAACCTATAACAACTAACTAACTAAATAACTATGACAACTATATAACAACTAACTAACTAAATAACAACTGTCAGATTTACCACAGGATAAGCTTACCGCCCCTGCCTACCACAGCACTTTGACATTCGACCGGAAGTGAGTGAACGTACCCTGCATAAACCGAATTAAAACAATTACAGGTATTCATTTTGTTGTGTCGACGCAACGTTTGTTGCTGTTCCAGGAGTCAGGGACACTGAAGCTAGTGTGGAGCCCAGAGTGTTTGTTTGTGAGGAGGATGGGGGGGGGGCAGCAGAACCTACCATTCATCTGTCATCTTTGAGTGGATGCTCTGTCATCGTTAAGGGCTGTTCTCCGCAGGGTGCCAATGGGTGAGACCTGCCCTACGGCTTGTCTGGAGGCCTCAGCCCTGATCACCTGTGATCTGTTGCTTGAGCTGCTGACACCCTGGGTCCTGGTCTGACGGACCAGAGCAATGGTACCAGCTACACACACAGACGCACACACACAGGCACACATGCATGCACGCACACACACACACACACATGTACGCACACAATCATAGGTGAGGGGGTGTGAGCATTGTGCCGAGTTTAGGATTGGCCAGGGCTGAGGGCTGGGCGGTTAACAATACAAAGAAGTCAGTAGCTAGGCCTGGCCTTAGTACCGTGTGTGTGTATGCGCACAGGTACACAGTCACACACACATATACACATACAGGCACACACACACACATTGCTCTCTCAGGAGGCCCTTATTAGAAAAAATGACAATTTCTTCAATTTCTAAATTGCCTGGTGGGGAATTGAACACACACACACATACACACACACTGTTGTGGATTTATTAATCATATTTGTATACATTATACTTTACATCTAGAGATACACCTCCCTTCCTCTCTCTAATGGAGTTAAGGTAGTTTGCATATGCACTGGAGCCACGAGTCTGGTACTAAGGCCAGGCCTAGCTACTGACTTATTTGTATTGTAAATTCCTTTAACCGCCCAGCCCTCAGCCCTGGCCAATCCTAAACTCTCCACAATGCTCACACCCCCTCACCTATGATTGTTGTAACTGGCCACAATGTGAACGTTTCCCTATAAGAATCACGTGCAACCATTGTCTCACTGAATGTATCCTTTATAACTTTGCGGCCTGTATCTTCCCATGATCATGCTCTAAAATGAAATCAAAATATTTTGCTGTTCGAAGTGCATGCACGCACGCACAAACACACACAAACACACGCACTGAAGGGCTGGCTGACAGGTGATGTTCCCAGTTTGCATCAGGTAGAAGCTGTTTTCTAACTAGCTCCTTGATGCTAACAGCCGCCTGAATAATGTCTGGAGCCTTCGGGCCCTGCACACGTAAGTCTCACTTCACTCAGCAGGAAAAGGAGATGGTAGCCAGCCCTTATCATCTGTTCCTAAGTTTTTTGTATGTTGTGGTGATGAGGTTATACTAAGCTGTTAATTACAATGTGACGATGTGTGCAGTGTATTTAGGTTCTTTATTTATATTGTACTTTATCACACAACGTGCGAGATATCAAGTGAAAATATAGCTTTTTGGAGTGGAAATATGCAGAGATATTACACGGTTCAACAACTGATTGCACAGCTCTTGGAAATGTGCGGTGAAAACATTGCCGTCAGTGAAACGTGGCAGAATAAATGGTGGAAAACTCATTCTTTCCTAGTTGTATTTGTGCAATTGTCGTATAATAAATGATTTATTACACAGATAGTTGTTTAGTACCGCTGTATATTTTGTCTCGTACTCCCTCTTCTGCCTCCGTTTAGACGTCCTCCTCTTGAGTGTTATCACATGAAAGTTTAGTGTTGTTAATCCCTGCCTAATGAAATGAATAGACTGACCAAACTATGAACCCCCTCTTCTGTAGCTGTCTGTCTTCCTCTAGAGATTCTCAATGACTGCTTGTGTAGACCACATAGGGAGTATCTGCGAGAGGTTCTTGCGTGGTGGCTGTGATGTGGTCAAAACAGTGTCTGATTCGAAATGCAGGTTCATCATTGCTGTGCATATATTGTTTAGTAAAGGTCTGTGATGTACAGAGGTGTCTTCTCTGCGCCTGACACGAACACGCAAAACACTGAACTCTTTCAGCCACGACGGTGTACAGCTTCGCATCGAGGTGTTGCTGAAGAGTTTATGTCGGAAAATTCAATCTTATGCAAGTTTTCTTCTTCTACTTCCTTTGTTGAAGTCTGATTTATGGTTCTTATTTTTCTCCCTCACGGAAACCGTTTAGATAGCAGTTGGGAGAATAGTTCTGACTATGGAGACTTTAATTACTTAACCCATACCCTTACATTAACACACATTGTGCATTTAATTTACATGTGTTTGCGTATTTCTTTATTGTATGTAATTACATTTGTTTATTATTCATTTATTCAATTTATTCAATTTTGTTATGTATAGTAATGTATTACATTTAGACAACTATACTATTTTTGCCTCTTCTTTTTTGCTGCTGTAAACACCTACACTTCCCCGCCTGGGGATCGATAAAGAGACCTTATCTTATCCACATTCCAGTCACATCCTTCAAGCTTACTCATTATTCATAAACTATTATTTGATTTGGGTAAGTTTGGCTTATTGTTTAGCAACCAGGACAGGAATGATTGTGATGGCATTTTGAATGATTGGCCAAGCCAGTTTGCAATTAGGGTCAGAGGCAATATTTGAATAGAGTTCATTAAATATACTTTTTATTTCAGCTTGAAGACAATGTGAATATAAAGAGAGAAAATACTGCAATAACTTCAGGATTGCTACAGTATTTAAACTCTTGGCTCATGACCCAGTCTGTCCTACTGGGCTAATTATGGTGGTACTGATAAATTAATGACTTCTTCAGAAAAACATACAGCCATTATAAGTGGATGATGGGCCCTACCTTTTCAATCAAAGGGGCTGTTCTGCTTAACATTTTCATCGCCAATACAAGTGATAAACAGAATACAATGTTGACATTATCATTGCTCTGGTCCCAGTGTTTTTCATGGGAAATCTCTGGTTGAGAACTGCATTGTCATGCCACTTAAGTAAATAGAAGGACGCAGATGAGAACCATAGATGTGCCTGGTTCCTTTCCGTGGAAAGAAAGGCTTTAAAAGCTATAGTACATTTCTGACGTTGCGTCGACACTCCACAACCACTTCCATGAGATCCAGCTGCTACGCTGAATAATCCGAAAGTCCCGCGTCGTCTTAGACATTTCTAGTCTACACCTATATGCATCTAAATGCTTCTCAGTTATGTCAGCCCCTCTGCTATTTTGTTTGATGTGTGTGGGAACAAATGAACCACTGCCTACCCAGCATGACTCATGGATTGTGGCTTGATGATGGCTTCTCCCTTCTCCTTTCCCATGGCCCTCGGTACCACACTGCCAGGGGGTGATAGCGTCGGAATCGCTTAACTCTCTCTCTCTCTCTCTCTCTCTCTCTCTCTCTCTCTCTCTCTCTCTCACATGGAGTCTCGTAATCACATCATGACTTTGAATGTCATACGTATGATAATACGGGCAAGGCTCCGTTTAACTCCTTTCATAATCGTATGAAATGGCTTCAATAGACAAGATACAAGGTTTCATTGAAAGTTCATAGTTTTCCTTTTTAACGATAAATGTCATCCGGTAGCTTTCTCCTGTGCCAGCATCATTTAAACAATCTTTATCTTCAACAAGATTATTACAGAAGGACAAAACATGTGGATTTGGAAGGATTTGTTACACAGTATTTCAATTGAAGTTGAGCAGAATTTGACTTCAATTGAAATGACACACAAATGAAATCTTGTCTCGTTCTATTTCACTCTTTGTTGAACAGGTGAATCATGTGATTGCAGGCATAAGCTCACATGGTAAAGTTGATTTTCATTTCAATTTAGGTACAAAAGCTTGTTCTCATTTCTTGGGAACAAGACTTTGTACTTCAGCTTTTGTACAGTAAATATTCGCCGGTCATAGAATAGGACTCCTGTATGGAACAAAGAGCAGATGAAACTCTTTGTATCTACCCATTAAAAAGCCTGTTTCCAGGAAAGGTCCCAAGTTAGTTTTTTGTCAAAGAATTGGCTCGCTAGACTACTCCCTATTCAATTTACTCTTTGAACCAAACTATTCAACAGGGCTTAGTTTATTTTGACAGCTGAGCCACTTTTAGACACTTTATCCAAAGCCACTTGGTAGATGTCCTCCATAAGCTGGTAGCGATTAGACATATTGCTCAAGGATGTCTGCAGAGAGACTGAGACATGGCTCCTGCTTGGTACACCCTGACCGCTAGGCTTTTTACCATTACATAACACTGTACTTGTGCTTTTCACCACATCATCTTATTTAGCAAAGGGCCGCTTGGTACACACAAGGCAAGGAAGGGAGGAAGACTAGAGAGAGTCAAGAGAGTAAAGGCCCTGATAAACTTAAAATGTGTGTGTTTGCATAGGCTGGCGAACTGCTGTTGAACATGACGATTTCTACAGGATACTATATAATGTAGTCACTGAGATTGGTGGGCTGTTCATTTACTGACGAGTTGTGGTTAGAAGAGACTCAATCCATCAGCAGTGCATTGGGAGGCATGTGGGGAGAGTTTGACAAGTTCGACTGAGTGCACACTGCGGAAATGGATGCCCAATGCTGTGCTTTGATTTGGTTGAGGTCGGAGAAGGCAGGGAGGGGAGGGGGGAGAGGAGAGAAGAGAGGAGAGGAGGGGAGGGAAGGGTGATAGGGGGGAGAAGGCAGTGAGTTGAGGGAGGAGAGGAGGGAGCAGAGTAGGGGAGGGAAGGGTGATAGGAGTTGGATGGAGGAGAGGAGAGGTGGGCGGCTGGGAAGGAGATTGGAGAGGAGGAGGGTAAGAGTGAGCGACTCCAGAAGCCAAAAGATGTCAGAAGGATAATATCCCCATCTGCTCCCTCTGTCAACCCTGATTTCCACCTGATGCCTGATGGGAATCACTGCACACACAGCTGATGTTAGCTTGAGCTGCCGGTGCCAAACTAGACCCGGTGTGCCAGGAAGACCAGAAGTTGAATTATAATGAGTTACACAGTTGGCGAAATAGGAAATAGGAACCAAAAATAATGGGCCTTTAGGGAGAGAAATGCAGTGTAATGGAACATGAGGAGAGAGAGAGAGAGAGATGGGGGGATTGACTGAAAGATGGGTGAAGTTGAGAACGCAAGAGTTTGAGTTCTGGACTCTGTGCGTCTGTATGTGTTTTTGTTTTTTTGCCTACAAAAGTACAGCTGTGTCTTTAGCCTCCTATCTGCCTCTACATACATCCCGCCTTATAACCTGCAGCGGGGGTAAATATTTTTGTGGATCTTATCCCCGTTACAGATGGTCTTGTAGGTTTTAGCAACGACCTCGGGGCACGGAGAATTTATAAAATGTCCACAACCAGGTATCAAAGGAAATTCTGAGCGGGGCAACACTGACAATGTGTAATGTGCACATTCCTCTAACGTAGCCTCTTCCACGGGCACCACATCTCTTCCTGTAATGTAAAGATACAGATCTGGTTCAAGGGTTCCTGCTTTTTCTTTTCATCTCGGTTTCTGTCTCTTTCCACGGCTGTTCACCAGTCGTGGCCTAAGGCTGTTGAGAAGATGAGGTGGGGTTCAGAAAGCACAAGGAGCAGATGTGAGGAGATTACAGCCAGGAGACTCAAGGTCATGGTTAGGTGGTCGGGCCACGGTCAGGCGAGGAGGAACACGGATCAGAGATGGACGAGATATGTTCTTGGATTGTTGCTGGATGTTTCTTTGGGGAGGTCTTGCTGCCATGGGTGGTTGCAGATTTGCAGGAATCGAGACGGAACAGGACAGAACAGCCTTCTTGCATTGCGGGGCATTCGAACCAATGACAGTTACTATTGTGTTTGTGTTGAAGCCTTAAGGCCAACTGAAGCATGTTAAGTTCCATAATTATAACTATCTTTATTACAATTATTATAAAAAATATACATTCTAATATTATTATTATTATTATTATTATTATTATTATTATTAATAAGCATGTAATTAATAACATATTAAGGCTAAAATAAGGGTGGATGTTATGCCTTGCTTGCCTTGGTTGATCTCTGCCAAGAGCCAAAAAGAAAGTGTGAATCTAAACGCGCAAACTTCAAAGAGTGCCTTCAGAAAGCTGATATGTGATTTCCCCGAAAGCCCGGTTCAAATGGATCAGGTGGTATGCACTCTTCCTCCTCAGTGAAAACATGGTTATGAAGCAGAGGCTAGAGACGCAGACACGGCCAGAGCAGCAGGGGGCAGCAAACCTGGTGTCTCATCCTAGAATTAGCATTCTCTGTCTGGCTCTCTGCCTGTCCCCTGGGGCCGGGGATGCTCCGTAGACTTAGAGATGACTGACCTTCCCATACGTTATTAGACTCGCAATAGCCTTCTTGGTGTGGACTTGAAAAGAAACCAAAGTTTCTAAACACCACAGTCGGTGGTAAGCAACCCCCACCCCACTGCGAGGGCAGATTTGGAGGTGAATGGCTGGATGGAGGCACTGGCCTGATTAAACACATATGGCTGTGCAGCTTATACCAGAGGCAGGAAAGGAAATTGGCTATCCACAGTCGGCAAAATGGATAAATTAAATCATGAGAAAATTGCTTTGTAGCATCGTTCAACATGAATAATTGGCATTTTTTTTACCAATACAACAAAACATTTTGTTATTGTTCCTGATGGGGTGTACTTTTATGTTGATGTTATTACCTTCAATCGGTGGCAGGCATCCTTAGCCCCAGCTCTTACTTTCTCAATGGTCTCCCTCCAGACCCCCTCTCCACCATAGCATATAGAGAATGATCGATGGCAGGAGCTGCCTCTCCTCTGTCACAGTTGTAGAGACAAGAGACCACTGCAAACACTGCATTTTGCCACTACATATCAGTTATCTGCAAAATTGCCTTCATTATGGTGCGACACGATGCAATAAAATGGACACATTTGGACAAGGGGTAATCTTAAAATCTATTGTTCAGTTCTATCAATCTGTTGCTGAAAGCAGTGTTTATTTGGCCTCCAGATTTAAACCGTTTAGTCTTTGTAAAGACCTTGAATTCACTGTTTGCAAATCCTTTCCAAAGCTTTTTCAGGACACAGAGTATAAGATTGACGTTTTACCCATTTTGCCCTCTTTCATAAAATATGTATTTAATATTGCTTCAATTACATATTATTTTATATCATCATCAGGCAACCAGGCAGATAATCAGCCTTTATCCGTTACTGGCTACGGTTTTGGCCTTTCTGTATCCCTGAAACTAAATGAGACCTATTATGGAGATAAGGGCTCTCAGTTGGCGGTTAGCAAAAAACAGTTTTCATTAGCTCACAGTTCAATGCACTCGGGATACAAAGACCTGCTATTCCAAGGTGGCTAAACTGCAGAAGTACCCTTATTCCTGTACTTTGATGACTACTTTTGACTACTTCTCAAAAGCTCTGATGCTATGTGTAGGCCTTGTACATCAGAATGCCTGATTTTTTGTTGGAAATACTCATATGCCATATTTCTTGTTGGCAATACTCATACGCCGTACAACTGCATATTCCTGTTCCAACATAATCATACCATTAACTAGGCTAATGAAAACTTTATTTTGCATGTGGAACAAAAAGGCAGTTTCAAACACAACAATGTTGCCGACATAATGACGAATCATGTCATGATTAAATACAAAAAAATATGACAAAAGAATTATACTAATGGTAATGTTAGTTATTATGTTAGTAGACTATCAAACATAGACTAACCCTTTCATTTACTGTACGTAGTAATCAACTGGAGATACTATTAACGTCTCTAGGCATTGTACAATCTCTCCTGTTGAGTGATTGGCAGTGCCACATATTACTTAAAGGTCCCATGGCATGCTATTTTATGGATGCTTATATATAGGTGTTAGTGGGCCCTTAATTCAGTATTTGGAGACGTTCAAGAAATGCAGCCTAGGTGCAGAATTACAGCCACTACGAGCCAGTCCCACAATGAGCTTTCCACAAACGCACCATTTTTAGAGTTCCACAACGATATCTATGTACTGTATATTATCACGTCCAAAAACTGTCCGGAAGAAATAATGAATCTCAAAGGACTTCGTCGGGTTCTCCGACGTCTCTGGTTCTTCCGCTTCCACATCAATCTGAAGTACAGACTGAACCTCGACATGGAGGAGAGATTGTTGCCCACGATTGTCTCCCGCCGGAGCCCCGCTGTCCGCTGTCCGCTGCGTGCCCGTGGCGGTGCCTTGGCAACGGGCTCGGCAGCGGGCAGCGGGTTATATATATCAGCAGCGGGCTCCACCACTGCCTGCCTCGGCAGCCTCCTCCATGTTGCGGGCTCCACCGCGGCGGCGGCAGAACGACGGCAGTCCCATGCCTTGGCAGCCTCCTCCGTGTCACGGGCTCATGGCGGTGGTGCCTCAGCTGCGGGCAGCAGGAGACCATCCTGGGCAACAATTCCTTTCTCCTGCATGTCGCGGTTCAGTCTGGACTTCAGGGAGTCAAAGCCAAAGTTCCTTTCCCCCAATTCCTTCTCAACCATGGCCGAGATAAGCCCACACCACCACGAGTCTCATTGTGGAAATACCAGAGACGTCAGAGAACCCAACGCATTATAGTCTTTTCACCAAATACAAGCTTTCTTGCGTTATGGTGTAGCCGTAGCGTGTTATTCGCCATAACACCAACAGCAGAATGATTATCCAAATAATAAAGGAGTGAAGTACAACACTTGCGTACAGTACAGTGTGTGTATTCACACACACTTGTGGCACTCGCACGGTCGTAGCTCATTGGCGAGCCAAATTCTCTGGGCGGGCAAAGCAGAGAAAGGGGCGGTAACATTTCCTTATGACGACATAAGTGGAAAGATCCCAAATCGGCACGTTTTCACTTTCTTTTTTTCACAGACGCAGCAAGATACCTACTGTTCGTTTTACACCTAACATAATTTCTAGCTACTTGGGGACCATAGGCAGGCTAGGTGAATATTAATGTTAAAACACCTCATGAAGTGATATTTTTGAGCCATGGGACCTTTAAAGAACATGCCCTCATAAGAGACTGGGTGAATTATTCATGCTCTGCTGATTATTGTCAGGTGTTTGTGTGCGTCTGTGTGTGTGTCTGCGGTGAGTGCATGGCGTAGAAGAGAGGAAGCTCTCCCCCCCCCCCCCCCCCCCCCCCCCCCACCGCCCGTC
>OMLJ01002408.1:7971-21043 GCA_900302595.1 Gadiculus argenteus | reverse complement strand
CCCTGGACAGGTTTGGCTCGTGGGAAGCCGCCATGTCCATGTTTTTGGACCCCACCCACATTGGCTTCACAACAACTTGTACAGAGACCGGATGGGGAGGTCGATGTCTGCAACCCGTACCGGAGAAGTCTGCCGGTGATACTAAGTGGGGGGCCTCAGAGATAATTAAAAGATCATTCATTGAAAGTCATTTGTAAATGCCTGCAAACCTATTTTTTTTCTTCATTTTTAAAAGTATGTAAGAGTTAAAAAAAAATCCCTCTCTTGGTTTAATAAACTGAGTTGGCTTATGGGTGAATTTTTCCTCTTTTGCGTTTCCCTTTTTTTCTTTTTCTTTTGGAGAATGGACTGCTCACAGGTGTTATGGTTGTAGAGAGGGTACTGTATGTATGGTATTGTTTAAAGGAGGTATGATTTCAGCATAGTATTTATCTTCTATTATAACCAAGAAAGGACACAGAGTACTCTGTGACAGTATATTCATTTGAGTGAGGAAGGGGTCTGTTTCCAAGTGGAGGGGTCTGTCGAGTTCCGGGCAGAACGGAACACTTGATTGTGAAATGTGACCCATGTTTGCTCCGTTATGTTAAAAATAAAAGTATCTCATAGATTACATTTACTGTTGGCTCATGTGATGATAATGAAGGTGACGGTAATGATCATGAGGATCTCGTCATCGACAGTAGAACTGCTTTTATTTTCCTAACTTTTTTTGTTTCCTGTGACTGCACACCAGCAAAAATGTCTAATTTACAGAAGCCCTATGTGTTGTACCATAAACGTATGTAACAAAAACGAACACCCATTTCATGCTACTGTGAAATATGCTTTGTTTCCAAAAGGCGCGTGTGTGTGTTTGTGTGTGTGTGTGTGTGCGTGCGCGTGCGTGTGTGTGTTACAAATTGTTCAGCGATGCTTGAAACGACGATGACACCTTTCTCATATTAAGCTATCGCACTAATGATTCAGGTCAGGACTGGTCTGTGGCCCATAAGGCTTGCACCATGATGAGTTTGGGCCATGTTTCGTGGTGGCTTAGTTCAACCTGCAACTACTTTACGAGGGCCCTTGGTTCAGCTTTATTTATTTATTGTTGAGCAGGAGGTCCTCTTGATTAACTGGCTGTTTTTTAATATACACACATATATTAAATGCATCCGCTGCATATGTATGGCTTTAATGTCATGTTGAGGTAAGGGTCAGCTCATTGGAATATACAGATATTAACCATTTTCCTCAGGGGCCATACATTTTCCTCTTAATAAAAAAATATTGGTTTAAGATGTTCATTGAGATGGTTCTTAAAATACGATTGAATGTCAGGGCAGCACACTTGGTTAATGGATATTGTATTGAAAAGATTCTTCCTCATATTCTTTTGCTATTTGTAATCGAATGTCTCATAGTCTGTGGAGTGAGGGTCAGTGATGCTCCTTGCAGCCACTAGGGGGGTGTATAGTGGATGATCCATACCACTGAATGCTCTTTCACCGGTATGGCTTTATGTTCTATGCCAGCATAGCTCAACGCTATCACTGGAGCAGAGAATTTATTGATAAAAAAAACTAAAAAATATTTCAACTTTCCATTTCTTTAATTATTATTTTGTATTATTTAATTATTCTGACCCAGGCTGATATTTTGACCACATTTGAATTGACTGTTTCCTTTCTTGGTTGGTAATCATACATTGCTTCTTTGGGGATTGTCCGGGCAGACTGATGACCGTTCTGTCATCATTTTTGTGTGTATGCTATTTCCAGCTTTTGAGTGTTGCGCTTAGTTTTATTGTACATATTTATCCTCTAACATGTTTCATATAATTGCATCTGGATATAAAAATAAAAACTTTATACTCCAAGTAACTTTTCAAAATTGTCCTTCGAATTGTGCTGTCCTTCGAGAAGTCGTTTCTGGCATTTCAAATTGTCTTTAAGGGAATAACATCCTGTTGTTCCCATCTTGACCATGTGGTGGCGCCTGGACACAGAAGGACAAGTGTCAATCGAAAATCAAAACACTTCCATTTGAAAAAGGATAAGTTATAACATTATTTTGATGTTCAATGTCTTTTGCCTTGCCTCGCACAACCCTGAGGTAAACTCGCGAGATTTAGGCTGGCCTCTCAAGGCCACCCTTTTTATGTTTGGCATAAGAAACTGGGCAGATGCCAATCAGTGTTTATTAAACATCCTGGCACAGTAGCCCTCAACGGACAATGGGCCCTATTCACAGCAGGGAAAACACAGGTGTAGCTCTAATTATAGGGTCGATTTAGGAACGGCAGTGCACCAGTATAGACACAACTAGTCGAGTAAATATACACGGATACATCTTGCTGGTGACACGAGCACCAACAAATAAAACAGACCTAATATTAAAATGACAAGAACAGGATCTTTACCCTATCATTGACTACCGGTGAAAAAGGGTCCATTCCACTGCAGTGTAACGTGTCTTATATCAGCAACCACGTGAGCCCTGGAGTTAAAATAAGCCCAGGTTTAAATAATGTAATAAATGCAAGGGTAACAACCTGGTGACTCAGCCCCATCTCGTAACGATTCAGGTTTTGACCCTCTGTGGAAAACATGGCAGCATGGATTAATTTCCTCACTCTCCAGAATGGCATCTGCACATGCATTTGCATACATTTAGCAACAGCTCCACACCAGCCAACGCATACAGAACAAAGCGTTTCGGATGGTACTTGTATGGTCCCGTTTCTGACGTACTCATCTCCCTAGAAACTTCAGAAGCTTTCCAGTTCCCGCGCTGGAACACTTTTTTTTCTACTGAAACACAAATTCCTGGAACAAAGACTCCACCTGTTTTCATCCAAGGTGATCTTCCACCCTGGGTTATATATACCGAGAAGGTATTTAGGGTTGGCCAGGGAGTTTGGTGTAGGGATGGGGGTGGTATAGACACAATGATCCGATAAAATAAATTTTCTAGATCCCAAAGGCCTCCTCTACAATGTGGGCAGTGGGGTCCCAAAGCTAATGCCCCATGGTTTGTATTGGTGCACAAAGTAGTTCTGAAAACAGGTGCAGCTCATAACGACTGGAAGGAACCTTTTGAGCACATCTCTTCGACATAGTATTCCACCGTTGAAATATGTTTATTATTCAGAACGAGCAAACATTATATACATTTTGTACAGTTATTCCAGTAAAAGAACACAAGTCACAGTATATCATTGTTTTTTTCTTTGAAAACAGTTGCATTAAACAAGGGGCTGATCAAGAAAGGTTTTCTCAGCTAGTCACTGAGCTGGGCAATCGTTTCTGAAGATCATTTTTGTGGAACTCTGCAGAAAAGTGAAACGATGCACTTATTATACAGTAAGTATACAAAAAGTTTGAGTTTCAGTTTGAGTCATCTACAAACCAATTGATCTGCTGAGGTGAGCTGGCGTCCCAGGTGCAGGAGTGCAGGAGACACAGGTAGACCTAAGAGCACAACCATAGTGTCTGGCTCTTGGCTAGTCCTAATCCTCCATACTTAAGCCAGTGGCGTGGCTCTTCCACAGGCCCTAGGTTGTCTCCTCTATGCACAGACATTGTGTGCAACAGGTGCTGGGCCACAAATCCCTTTGAATCCCTTTTGAATTTGGATTTGGACAGATCAGTAATTCCAACTATGTGTACAAAGATAACCAAACAATGGGAAAGGGTTACAAAACAAGACGATTCCATTAACTTAAATACACAGAGGATTCTTCATCAGGAAGTCTGAAGGCTTGCTGGGCCATTCCCAAAGGTTTACTTAAGGACTACTTTGGGGTAGTGTTCAGTGCAGCTAGTGTCAGCAGCAGTGTTTGCTGAGGGAGGTGTGGATGGGATCGTGGGAGGTGGAGCTCACATCAACCAGGTGAGAGAGGTTGGCCGAGGGACAAATCCGGAAGCTTAGTCGTCAAGGAGTTACTACGACCGTCGACCTGAGTCATCAGATCTCCGATGACTCGATCCTCTCTATCCACGGCAGGCCTGAGGAACGGCCATCCTCTTCTGCCCTCCCGGCCTCCGACGGGATCCCGTCCCGCTCTAGCGTTCCGCTGCCAGCGCTACCACTGTTGCCGGCGGCAACACCACCGCCACCGCCACCTCTTCCCTCTCCTCCTCCCCCTCCCGCCCTCTCCCTGCCCTCCGGCCCTGCCCTGGCCAGGTGTAGCTCCATCTCCAGGGCCTCGCTGCGGTGGTACATGTCCAGGTAGCTGGCCTGCAGCTCCTTCTGGTAGCGGATCACCTTGTCCTTCTCCGTCTGCCACGTGCGCCGCTCCTCCTCGAAGGCGTCGGCCTGCGCCTCGCTCTGCCGGCGCTCCAGCAGCAGCTCCGCCCGCAGGCGGTCCTCCACCGCGCCCGCGCCCCCGCCTGCAGGAGGAGGAGACGGGAGGAGGTGTGAGGAGGAGGTGACGGGAGATGAGAGGAGGAAAAGACAGGAGAGTAGAGAGGATAGAGGAGAGGAGAGGAGGATAAGGGAGGAGGTGTGAGGAGGAGGTGACGGGAGATGAGAGGAGGAAAAGACAGGAGAGTAGAGAGGATAGAGGAGAGGAGACAAGAGGAAACGTTAGGAGGAGGAGACGAGGGGAGGTTTGAGGAGACGTGGGAGGAGAGTGCAGGATACATAAGGAAGAGACGTTAGAAGATGACGATAGGAGAATATGTTAGCAGGAGATGAGAATGTTTTGGACGTTTTATTTTGAAATTATTTTCTACAATGTGAATGAACTCACAAAACTACCAAATAATTATATATTGCATAACAACATTGCCTTCAATCATGCCAATGAACCTCCCTAGATCGTAAAATCAAGCCTTACGACATCAGAGAAACAGCAAGACTACTTGACTACTTGACATCTCATGAGAGAGAGTTACCGGTGGCTCCGCCCACAGCGGCGTCGTCCTCATGTGATTGGCTGAGGCAGGTGTAGCGGCGCTGCAGCGTGCCCTGCAGCGCAGTCTTCAGCGTGTCCAGCTGGCCCTCGCGGCTCTGCAGCTCGCCACGCGTCTCCCTCAGCTGGGTCTTCAGCTGGAAGATCTCTCCCAGCTTCTGGGTCACCTCCGCCTGGGAGTCCCGCAGCTGCTGCTTCAGCAGAGAGATCTCCCCCGACTTCTGGCACACCTTGTGGGGGGGGGGGGGGGGGGGGGGGAGGGGGGGGGGGGGGGGGGGAGGAGGGAGAAGAGAGAGGAGAGAGAGAGAGGAGAACATGTAAGCAAAACCAAGGTGCTTACATGGAAAAAGAACCATGTTTTCTCAGAGCGTGTCTTTTGGTGTTTTTTTTGGCGCTTTAAGGCTCAAATAAACACATATATTCCACTTGCTGATGGAAGGAGGGAATACAGCCATAGCTTCTTATGGAAACTAAACCCTGATCCCAACCCTGATCCCAGGCAGTGTTGGTACCGTGTTCAGGTCAGTTCAGCTGCACAGCACCACAGCAGAGCAAGACAGTTCAACTGGTTCTGTGCATTCAAATTCACGTCCAGATGAGTGATCCATACACCACTATAGCCTCGTGTCAATTGTGTGTCATTATTATTATTACTCCACAAATGGCCTGCTTTGTTACCACATACCTGCCAGCGGGTCTCCTCCAGGGTGGGGCTGGTCCCCTTGATGACTCCCACGCCCACCTCCTCCTCCTCCTCCTGACCCTTGACCCTACGGAGGGCGTCCAGTTCCTCCTGGGCGCGGCCCTTCTCCTGCTGGGCGCGGTACAGCTGCAGCTGGAGGCTGCGCTGGGAGCGTTGGGCGTGCTGGGAGACCTGCCTCAGCTTGGCGGCGTACAGACCCTTGAGCTCGTCCACCTCCTTCTCCCACAGCCGCTGCTTCCCCTCGAACACCTGAGCATGTGCGCGCGGGGACAGCCTTCAGGCTAGGACCACGAGGCTAAAGCACAGCCTTCCACCCAGAGGCAGTGAGGCTGGTGAACTCAAAGACCGTCAACGCAACTGCAAAACTGTGTTGTGCTGCTGCCATCCCTCTTCCCTAAATGTATGCACTTAATGGACTGCTGATGGCCTGAAATGCTCAACACTTTTTAAATAACTGACTTTTTTTATTATCCTATTTATGTATGTATGTATAATTTATGTATAAACTATTTTAATCATATGCTAACCTGCCATATTGCTGGTCCTGAGAGAGTATTTCGTTTGTGTTTAACATGTTGAATGACAATAAATGAAACTTGGGGAAACTCAGGGCCGATTGTTCAGACAGGGGAGGATCGAGACCTCATTGGGATCTTCACAGAGGATCAGCGATTCCTCCTGTAGCCATCGTTCATCCACGTTGGTTGGTAATCGTTTATGTTTTGAAAATATATAGATTTTATAAATATAGTCGTTTTTAATGTATTGACCAGCTGCAGTAGAAGAGCCAGCAGTATGTGTTACCATAGTAACGGGCATCCTAAAATATTTGTGTAACACACACCTTGTTGTTGGTCGTGTTAGTGTCTATTCTGGTCGTGGAGCATCATGTTTTCCCAAAGAACACGTTACGCAATACGCAGACATTCCCCCCTCAACCGAGCGCTCGGCAGGAAGTGGCGTCCACCCACCTGAGCGATGGCGCCTTCGCTCTCGTCCAGGTTCCTCCTCATCTGCTTCAGCTCGTACTCCTTCTCCACCAGCCGCTCCTCCAGATCCCGGACCTGTGACCCGGGAACAGGAAGGTAGCAGCTCAATACCATTTTACCCGTCCGTCCACTCACCGCTTCAAGAGATGGTCAAGGCAAGGCAAGGCAACTTTATTGATATAGCACTTTTCATACACAAGGCAGACTCAAAGTGCTTCACATGTAAACATTGTCATGCAATAAAATCAAATAATAGATAAGTAAAAGAGAAAGAAAAAAGGGTAAAATAGATAGAAAGTAGAAAATAAAGGCAAAGTAAAAAAAAAGCATTAGAATGCAATGTATTTAAGATCAGACCAACAGTCTCTTTGGCGCACTCACCACGTCCTCCATGGACAGGGACAGGGGCAGTTCGTAAGGCGGAGGGGCCTCCCCCGGACAGGGCGTCAGATGGCTCAGGGTGGCCATGCTCCGACAGGTCACTGCCATGTCGGCCCCCATGACGGCCCCGCCCGGGCCCCCGCCCCGGGGCCCCATGCAGGAGCGGTCCAGGGAGCCGATGGTGTTGATGTGGCCCGTGGATGCGCTGCGGGGGAAACCCAGAGTTGAATTAGAACCAATGTCTGGCGCCATCACTGACCGTACTTTCAGAGTAAGATAAGATAAACTCTATTGTCCCACAAGGAGAAATTTGTCTTGGGCTGTATTCGCTGTGAACAAGCTGATACAGGGAAAAGTACCCTTAAAATTCGAAGAAGGCATAGCTAGACTAACTGCGTTTCCCTCCTTTCCTGTGTAGTGGAGCCACAACCACGTCTCCTAGAGCTACTCTGCAACTCTGTCACTCGCTGTTAACATTCACGTCTTTTTATGAAAACGTGAATGTTAACACCATCAGTTGCTCAAGATCGGCAGAGAGCGGCAGGGTCATGTGATCAGAAAGCAGTCGGCCCACCTGATTTGAGACAGGTGTGGGCGGAAGGGCGGGCGGTACGGTGGCAGGCTGTTCATGGAGTTGTGTCCCGAGTCGGACATGTTGTCGTCCTCTTGACTGGCGCCACGCAAGCAAGCCAAGGCCTGGACAGGGGGGGGGGACGTCACGCTTAGTGCTCATCAGTCATAACATCAACAACAGTGCGTGATTCATTGATTCTCCTCCGGATCAGAGAGATGGGGTGTGGCTGTTTTGTTCAAAGCGGTACTTCAGATAATAACGGGACAAGAGAGACATGCTGGCTCAAGTGTGGGTAGTAATAATAGTGATTGATGCTGTTCATATTGTTTGTTCTGTTTGCCCTTTTTGTTCTGTTTGTCCTTACTTTAGCATTTACTTTAACATCTATTTTTGTTTTCCTGTCTTCCACTGTTGCTGTGTTGTAACACAGGAATTAAGTAAATAAAGTAAATCTATCTATCTGTCTGTCTGTCTGTCTGTCTGTCTTTCTATCTATCTGTGTGTCTGTCAATCTATCATCTATCTATCTATCTATCTATCTGTCTGTCTGTCTGTCTGTCTGTCTGTCTGTCTGTCTGTCTGTCTGTCTGTCTGTCTGTCTGTCTGTCTGTCTGTCTGTCTGTCTGTCTATCTATCTATTCACCTTGTGTCCCGCGCTGGACGTTGTTGTTATCGTCGTGGTGTTGCTGGCTCTCCCGTGGCGGGACGGCGAGGAGGAGGACGAGGAGGAGGAGACGGCCGGGGCCGGGTGGGCGTAGGCTCGGGGTATCCCGTGGTTCCTGTAGTCCGGGTCCTCCACCGGGGACGTGGGGTACAGGTTCTGCATGGAGCTGAAGTTTTTGGGAGCGACTCGCTTGAAGGCGGAAGGCCTGAAGTGAGTCTGCAGGGGGGGAGGGGGGGGAAATGGCTTAGAAACACTTCAAATGCTGCTTTCGTTTTTTCTAGCGTTCTGAAGTAACTTTTCTCATGCATAAAAACATAATCCATAATAATGAACTGCACACTAGACAGAATCCTCACGCATTTGTAATCAATGCTTAAAAGACATTAGTAATGCTGTGGCTTTAGAGGTGCGGCGAAATCACACACTCTGTCTGGTGTGCTAGACTGTGTGTAGGTGTTGATAATCCGTCAACGCGGTCGACTACGCGGGACTACCTTGGTGTTCAATTCAATGTGAACAGTGAAAAGTGATATAGATGAGGCTGTCTGTACAAGTTGATAATGAGGAGTAATAACTTTATCTTGGTTTAATTAACAGTTATGAGTTAGAATTAACTCTAACTATTTATTTTTTTAAACATATAGTCGGCTAAATGAAACACATTTTGAAACAAATAGAATGTACTAAGAAACATTTTTCTCTTAATGTTAGAAAAACACATATACAAATTGAAACACTAGCTACAGCACAATGCTGCTGTACTGTCGTTGTATTGCCTATACATCTACAAAGCCATTCATAGTAATACAAACTACTTTTTGAGGTAATAAATCAAAAATATTGGGGATCTTTTTCGGGATCACTCGATTGAATCATTGTTTATTAACGGTATTTACACTCATCTACTTACAACACAAAACCGTTTAAAGACATTTCTCTGTTTCACTGTTGAGACAGATACTGAGGTTTGCCTTTGTAGGGCGGTATATTATACTGAACGATTCATGACTGCAACGGTCAATTGATTTTATCAAGATTGACAGGTTTTATTTAGTTTTTTTTACTTTAGTGATGCATAATTCTCAGTCTGACCAATTAAAAACATCCAATCTGGCCGATGGCCAACAGTCATAAATCGTTTAGAAGGCAGACAAAGGCCACTCTGAGAGAAGTATGTAACCTGCTAGCCAAGAAGCTTACCCTTTTACCCAACTGATACTGCCAGAATGTAAACACATTCCTTATCTTTATATCACCCTGATAAAAATGGTAACACCTGAACCATAGCATGCAATTTTAAGTACTTCCCATGCATTGTTTCGAAAATACGCTTGGGAAGTAGCTGCAAAAAGCCGGAATAGCTTTCCCATTTCAACAATACAACAGCAGCCGTTACCTTTCCATACTTCCCGCCGATGGGCAGTGAGTTTTTCCCCAGGTCTATTTCGGTTCCGTCTTTATTGTAGACCTTGGTGTAGAGGCTTTCATCCTCGAGTCCGTTGAGAGAAGTGCAGCCAGAGATAACTTCCGTTTTATTCCTACTTCCTGGATTTGTTCTTGGCTCCTTCCTGTTTTAAAGCAAAGTCCCTCATTGAGTGTTAGCTGACCAACGAAATGTGCATGCTGTGTAGGGGTGGGAAAAATAATCGATTCTTCGATGCATCGCGATCTAGAACGATTGTCTTGATCGCGATTTTTAATATTTTTATTACATTTGTTTGCCTGCTGCAGAGCGCTACAGAAAACTCCTTTCTGCCTGCGGGTTCTCTGCACAGAGAACCGACTTTATCTAATATAAAATATAAGATAAGGTAATTAATCTGTTGATTGTCTTTAATGATCACAAAAGAAGGAAGTGATTAGCAAACTCTGAGTAGCAAACTCAGATACTGTATATATTTTTGAAAATCACGCATGGAAATGTAGATGAAAAAAAATGTTGCATTGAGATGCGATAATTGTTTTAGAATCTCTAAAACCTCTGAATCGGAATCAAATCGAAGCGTGAGGTGCCAAGAGATTCCCACCCCTAGTGCTGAGTGGACTCAGGCTGGCCTCACTGCAGCGCACCCACCTGCTGATGTTGAGGTAGTTGAGCAGGTCTCTCTGGGTGAAGCCCTTCTTCAGGAGCCCGTTGCTCTGCCGGGGCCTGACCTGGGGCATGGCACGACTGTTCTTGGTGGGGGACACATCTGGCCTCTCCACCAGACTGCCTACACTTCCCATGGTGCAGTTGGAGGAGAGAGGCAGGGCCGAGCGGAAGGTCTTGGTGGAGGAGTTTCGCGTTCGAGGGAGAGTCTGCACTGAGGCAGCCATTGGTTACCAATGAGGCCGGCACTGGGAAAAACAACATTGGAAATGTTACTTACACAGTGAGAACTATAAATTATTTTAGAATAATAAATTATATTTCATTGTATGACAATGTTTATATGTGAAGCACTTTGAGTCTGCCTTGTGTGTGAAAAGCGCTATATAAATAAAGTAGCCTTGCCTTGCCTGAATGGTACTTGCATGTGTATTTGTGAGTAACCACAGGACAGTGACTTCAGAAGAAATAAAGAAGAAATATATTTATTCAGAAGAAATACATTTATTCTGAATCACAGAGTGATTCAGAATAAATTTTAAAATGTCCATCCTCATAGCGTGTGTCAGAATAACACATAGCTCCTCCTCTTTCACTGAAGATGCCCTGTGTGCACTCACAGCCACACACACAAAAACCAGAGCACAGATGTGTCATGGACTGCCTTTCGCAATCCAGACAGCTGTTTCTGGGAACATGAAGCCCAACATGGCTGACCACACAGTGAGTGCAGACTGCAGCATAGTGCTCTACTTTCATAATAACACCCTCCATATCACACAGACATGCAAACTGCATGTATTTTCATTTTCCATATGGGAAATCTTTGCAATCAAGCCACCCAAAAAAATGTAGAGACGGTTGCAACAAGGCACAGCGAAAGGGATTTTTGTGCGTTCGGATAAATGAATCACAGGAATAATCTACTAAAATGTAACAATGAGGCAATATAGTTAACATTAAAATACTGTTGTCTTTATCATAACATTTCAACCGTCAGTTTCCAACAGTGAGAGAATGGAAGAACTTCTCAAGGATCCTACAACCTCACAAGTCTCTTACATATCTTCATCAACCATGATGCTGCATCCGGACCCAATCCCCCTCAAACCAGAGTCAACACGGGTATTTTGGGAAACTCCCATTCCATGGAAAAACAGTAAAAATGAGGGTGCCTGAGTTTGTTGCCATACTTCATGCATTAACATAATCATGTGCATGCAATTTATAGAGCATATGATGTGCAATTATAGGCACAGCCTGTGTGTGTGTGTGTCAACAAACCTAACCCAAACAAAACTGCAATTACTTGTCCGTTTATGATTATATTCCACCGTAGAAAGCAATATAAACTGTATGTTTTTATTTTAGACTCTCTAAGTTAAGCCTGCATAAAGGAATTTTTATTGGAGTACAATGGCACCACTAACACAAACAACCCTTATATTAGACTGTGATATAGGTTTATATCCCGTGCAGTACTAAACACACAACTTGGCACATCTTTCTGGATCATTCCACGATAGGTCCACTTCCCTCCCCGTTTTATGATCTTCATGAATTGGGCTACAGCGGCAGACGAGAGTAAGGTGTATTCCCAGGGCGTTCCATGGAGATTTAGAGTGCCAGACCCACCATCCCAGTTGGCACTACTATCTCATATCCTTCTTGGCTCCAGCCGCTCATGATCACTGTCACTGCCTCCTCCACCAGACACCAACCTCGACAGCAACCGGCACCACAGCCCTCTTTCTCTTCTCTACCACTCCCTCTGTTCCTTGTGTTCAGACCGCCTCATTAAAGGCCTTTATATTGATCTCACCCCCTTTGATCTCGCTCTCCTTCCCAGCATAAACATCCCCGCCAGCAGCAAGAAGACATTCTCCAGGCTGTAAAACACACGCAAACACGCCTCGGCCGCCCTTATCCTACTTGGGACTCCCACAGAGATGAGGGGGAGGAGCATACAGATTGCAGATGGTCGATGGTGTCATTCATTACGGACGTAGGCTTTAGGGTGGAGCTCTGTTTTGCTGCTGGTGTACAGTATTCATGATGGATGTTTTCCTTTCTAGACAATAGTGTTATAATACAGTTACATCCGCAATGCTGTCCACTCTCCCTGTTTTTAAAGAGTTGGCTTGACGGCAAGTGAGGGACGGAAACAGGAGGGATGGAAACACGTCACGATACCATAAGTGCAATATCATTAAAAGCTAATTGATTTTATTTTGTTTTTTGTTCCACACAGATAATCATAGGGCAAGTGCAAATTGATATAAAAGAAGGGAAAGTCCTTTATGGAAAATGTTAACAGTTGGGTAGCCTACACTTTTATTCTAATGACTTCTTAAGAATCATGTCAACACTGTTTATTAAAAATAACAGATCAGAGTAGTACTCTGCATTGGACGATTCTCAAATGTTGAGGGAATGGAAACCAATATATCGTCAGTGACAAAGTGACTGAAATCAGTTCTGACATACTCATCCCTCCCGCTCAGGGTTCCTCAACCTTTTTAATACTGATGCATCTATTATTATCATTGATATCATTTTTTGTAGGCTTCATTACTAAATCTCTGCGGCCCGATGGCCAATGGCCCACTGGCCGCTACCGGTCCGCGGCCCGGTGGTTGAGAACCCCTGCCCTAGATCACACAGGCATAGTCAGATTCCCACAGAGCCATTATTAAATCCTCTCTTACAAATAGCCTGAATGCACTATTCTTCAAGAGAGGTGGACCCTCACCGCCCTCTCCCCCCCCCCCC
>OMLJ01002382.1:2498-15055 GCA_900302595.1 Gadiculus argenteus | reverse complement strand
AAAAAGGCTCCTTCAGCTTCTACATAAAACATCCCGGTGCATTGATCAACACTCGCAGTTGGTTGGAGGCGAAGGACTTGTCGTCAGACGGCCGTTTCGTACATTTCCGACGCGGTGTGTTTTGAGATCGACGCTGAGGTCGAACCTTACGCATGTGGGCGGAGAGACAGAGCGACGGTAGACGGGCGCAGAGGAAGCTGTCTCTCCGCAGCTCCACGTAACTGTCCGTCAAGGCCGGAGCCAGGGTTTGAACAATAGTGAGGTCCAGGGTCAGCCTGGTCCTACCAGACTCTCGTACTTCATCAGCACAGAGAGTCTATTGGACCTGCCCAGTGCCACTCTGGATCTGCCATAACCAATAGCCGCGTACCCACTAGGGGTACTTTTCCCGCTAGGAACCTTTGTGGGTGTGGTTTGGAGAGAGGATCCGCCCCTCAGGACTCTTTCGAGCGGCTCAGAACGTCCTCCAGCGGAGGAGGAGGTTTTCTGAGCCACTCGTAGCTCGTCAACGCTCTGTTGATAAGCGTCTCAGACTTCCCTGTGGTGCGTTCGAGACGACTGGGAGCGAACGTGTGGGCGGAGCAAAAAAAAAAAAGTACCGGGACAAAAAAGTCATAGTGATGCTAAAACTATGCACGTTCCTGATGAGTTTTATAGCCCATCCAATGCAGTTTGTTGTCTTCTGCGTCCTACCTATCTGTAACGGGGCACCTTATTGGCTACCAAGACCGTTATCGGAAATGACCTGACGGAAGGTCAGGTCATGACGTCTTGACCCCAGAATTAAACTGACATAAATCCATCATAGTGGCGAGGAATTTCAGACGATTTCAGTCAATTTAGTCTGAGTTTGGTAGCCTAGCATGCGCCATTGAAATGAATGGGGGGCGGGGCTTCTCACTCTCTCCAGTTCTATTAATACCTCCATGGAGAAAACCCACGAACATACCGCAGACCCAGACGTGGTACTGAAGGGAAATGAAAACTAATTAAGACATTAAACTTGATTACACTCAATGTAATTAAATAATTTGTCTTGTATTGTCTAGTTAACGCTGAAAATTGAGCATTAACTAGACAATGCAAAACTGAGGAAGTACGACGGGAGCCAGGCTATGTCTGCAACGTGGAGATTACGCTGAGACCAATTGTGGGAATTGTTCCCGGACAAAGCGGTTTGATGGTGGACGGTGATTGGCTTATTGGATAAACAGCACGGATGACGACTGGCACTGTGTTGTTGTCATTACCACGCTAACGATATTGTCAGTTAGCTCCATTAGGTGACGGGACGGAGTAACGGAGGACGCATACATCACAACGTTTACCCGGCAAATTAGTACGATAATCAGTCCACAAACTAATTAAGACATGTACACTTGATTACACTCAATGTGATTAAATAATTTGTGTTGCATTGTCTAGTTAACGCTGAACCATTTGAATTTGTGCATTTCCGACCAACTGCCAGAAAGACTTGGCGTGGCCGATCGCATTTCTGTGTAACGCTGAAAATTGAGCGGAAGTACGAAGGTGGGCGGAGCCAGGCTATGTCTCGACCTCATTAGAAGAATAATGTTGTACAAGGAGTATAAGTACATAAGTGCTGTCGGCACGGAACATTGGGTGATACTTTTAAGAAGCGAGTGTCTCTTCAGGAATCTCCTCTCAATAATATAGAATATAAGTCACGGTAATGATTTGAAGAGTGTAGTCAAATTCTCGTCTTCTGTGCCCGTGGCCTTGGAGTAGAAAACTCACATCCGACGTTGTGTAACAAAGAGCAGTTGGAGGTCACAGTGACGGACATAACAACACAATCTGTCCGTCAAATGATATGATCAAAGGGAAATATAAACACAATGGTCAACTGTATGTTTGTTTTCTATTGAACTCTTTGCAGCTAACATTGAGTAGAATGCTGACTGTTTTATTTCGTCCAACTTGGACGAGGAGCCAGCTGCAGTCTTCCTCAGCCCCGGAGAAGCGATTCTGAAATGCTTACCGGACGATTTATATTTGTTTACCTGGTGGCCATTTTGGGGGGAACTGAAAATGCTGCATTCAGCTGTTAGAACCAAGATGGCCGCTAGGCGAATAAGCCCCATAGCTAACTGTTACATATTAATTGTCTTCTTTATTATACTTTTCTGTAATACTATAAGATACAGGAAGGAACTGCTCTCTGTCTCCACTCTGAATGGGGTGAAACCACTTTGTCGTCGGGGCGGTTGGGAGAGAATACTTTAATAATGAACAACTTGCGGCAATTGCTAAATGCATTTTATATTAGCTCCATATTGGGAACCTAAATTATAGGCCGGGAAAATCACCCTGTAAAAATAATAGTTTTTTGGACAGATTCATTATCTTGCTTCAAAGTGGATGTGATGGATGGTCGTTGACTGTGATTGATGCCCCTCAGCGGCCAACACGGGGAGTGGAGAGCGGGGACAAGGCCTTCGATTTGGACGCCAGCCTTCAGGGGACGCCCGTGACCTTCCCAGAGTGATTCTGAGGCACCCGCTCGGAGAGTAAGTGACAGCCTAGAGTGATAGAGAGCGGGAGAGTGCCAGAGTGACGCAGAGAGGGAGGGATATGTTTAATGCCCAAATCATGTGGACGAACACAACTTAATGGTGAGAGATGTGAGAGGGTCCGGGAGTGGGGTTAGGAGTGGGTGGGTATAAGTGTCGTTACAAGTAGGGTTAGGAGTCGGGTTAAGTGTTGGTAGAAGTGTGCTCTGGAGTTTGCCGTATGTGGAGGGTAAGGGGATTCAATCAGTCGAGTTTCATGGTTTTGCTTCTCAGTTCGTGTTAGTTTCCTATTCGGGTTAGGTTCCAGTGCCGTGTTCCAATACCCGTACTATCCGTACTCGTACTACTACTACTATGGAAGTGCCGATTCTGTCGACCAATCAACGGACGACGCGTGTAGCTCGGGAAATTGCCGGTACCCTTTCAGGGTCTCAGTACCCCAACGGAGGAGTACTGCGAGAGGAGTACGGCGCAGTGCGGCTCAGTCCGGGTCACGCCCACTTTTTGGCAGTGGAAACGCGACCCGTACCGCACCTTTCGCGGACCGAACCGACCCGTACCCTGCGGTGGAAACGTGCCATGAGCTGAAATGAAATGAAAGGGCTGGATAGGATGTATAGGCTGTCGTGACTTGTGTGATGATAAAGCACAATATTGATCTCATCCACCCAATGTGCCCTATCCATCATTCAGTCTAATCCTACCCAATCGTTATGGGCTTCTGCGTGGCAGGGGGTTACCGTCAGGGCTGGATGCATTCAGAATGGTTTGTGCTCTACGGGGCGAGGGTTAATAAGTGGGTCAAATGTATCTGCTGTGACATTATAAACAGTGGCAAATCATAACAGGCTGGTGAACTAATTATTATTGCCAAAGACACTAGGGGTGTGTGCTTAAGCGAAGCACAGACGTGTATTCCATGCTCCTTCATTCAAGACTTATTTTAACTTATTTTAGAAATATAAAAAAGATATTCTGAAAATGGGACCCTTTTGGTTCTTTCCGGCGCCTTCGTTATCCCAGAAGATTAATTAACTGAAGATTAATCTCCTGAAGAATAATTAACTTGCCAATATTTGATTCCTTTCAAACATGAGTCTGCTAGACAATGAAGGGGAGTCTATACTCTGTGATTCAGCCGTTTCATTCCCTTTGAGGGGGCGAGATAAGCTCGGGTTGTCTCCGTGTGTATGGAGATGTTCCGTCAGAGACCGGAATCACTATGATAATGACGACACCCGATTGACAACTCCGGCAGCCCCGAGAATAGAAGGACATTCAAATTAGAATCAGACGGCGCCGCGATGTCTCGCTGCAGCCCGTTCATCCTGATAGGACGAGCGTTCATTATGGAAAGCAGCTTCATCAGCTGGACCGCGGGGCCCGATTGTGTCCCAAGTGACTCACGCTGGTGAGCGGAGAGACCTCATGAATGCGTTACATCATAAAATAACGAGTGACCTGAATGAAACGAGGAGATTACGCAGAGACTTGTGGTTGTGGGAATTGTTCCCGGACAAAGCGGTTTGATGGTGGAAGGCGATTGGCTTATTGGATGAAGAGCACGGATGACGACTGGCACTGTGTTGTTGTCATTACCACGCTAATGATATTGTCGGTTAGCTCCATTAGGTGACGGGACGGAGTAACGGAGGACGCATACATCACAACGTTTACCCGGCAAATTAGTACGATAATCAGTCCACAAACTAATTAAGACATGTACACTTAATCATTTGTGTTGCATTGTCTAGTTAACGCTGAACCATTTAAATTTGTGCATTTCCGACCAACTACCAGAAAGACTTGGCGTGGCCGATCACATTTGGGGGCATCCGCCCCGAACGAACCCCCGAAACGAAACGAGTCGAACAACCTTGCTCGGACTGAAAGGCTGGTTAGGGGAATGGAGGCGAGCATAAATACAGTGTCTCACACACACACACACACACACACACACACACACACACACACACACACACACACACACACACACACACACACACACACACACACACACACACACACACACACACAGTGTTTGACATCTCAGAATCTGAAATAAATTTGATCTCTCTACATCTATTTATTTCAAATACGTTTTCATTTGAAAGCCTTCGCAACACCGCTCGTGGTGTAAATTGCCTTTGCGGGGCACACCGGGCCGGCTTTGTTTGTGTTTCGATAACTAAGTGCGGCTTACATCGGGAAGCCACGAGCCGTTCCCCCCCTTAACAAACTCAGAAGCTGCAAACATGTGTTCTGAATGGAGAGCACAAACAACGAGGATCCCCTTCAAAAGCTGCGGTTCTCTGACCGCCGGCCGCCCTCTCCTCCCCTCTTGTCTCGGAGATGAGAGACGGGAGATGAGAGCCGTCCGCCTCTGGTCTGATGCACGACTCAAACCTGTCGGCCTCACCGCTCTTACATCTGGAAGCCTCATGGCGAGTGAACCACGCACACACACGCACACACGGGCGCACACGCACACACATGGTAATGACTACATCGTTTGGAGTCCTTTGTTATTCCCGGCCTTTTGTAAAGTTATGTAAAGCCTTCGGAACAGCTGAAGACGCACCTGGGCTCGGAGGAAGGCATAACGATGCGTGGCCCGTCACGTGGGCGAGGTTGGCTGTCTGACTCGTTGCCAAACAGATGGACGCGTTCGCATTCCCGAGCCCCCAGATATCGCATTTTTGTTCCGCAAGCTCGCAGGCCAAAGGTGCAGTGAATTAACATAAAAAGCGTCGGGTTATCTCAGGCGTGAGGATAATTGTCCTAACCCCAGCTTTTGAACTCGTCATCAGATGGAGGAAACTTAAAGGCGTGCTGGTTTGATCCCTCCCTCTCTCCGTCTGGGGAAGGGAAGTGCAAGATTGCAAGATTTCAAACATTCAAAAATGAACTACAATTAGTGTAGTTCACCGCTAAGATCTTCCGAGACCTACTGTTAATTATCCCCCAGAGTAAACACGAAACACGAGAAAGCAGGATTTAGTTACTCGACAACAAATAGCTGGAATAAACTCCCTGAGGATTTAAGACTCGCCCCCGACTCTGACCACTTTTAAAACAAGACTGAAGACTTTTATGTTTGCTTTAGCGTTCTGCTAAATCGTGAATACATTGCACTTTCGAAAATGCCTTTTTAACTTTGCCTTTACATTCAATCTATTTTTTTACTTTGCCAATGTTTTTTTTATCGTACGACAATGTTTCTATGTGAAGCACTTTCAGTCTGCCTCGTGTATGAAAAGTGCTTTATAAATATAAAGTAGCCTTGCCCATGCCTAGTGTAGAGATAAGTTGGCGTCAGAGACGTCAGTATTATGTGTAACCACCACTCTGTAGCTCAGTCAACAGGAGAGGAGTCTCGCTGCCATGAAAACTCATTTTAACCTCTTGTCAATCATGTCGAAATTATAATGAAAAATGTCAGGCTGGCTCTCACTTAACGGAAACCAACCTGGCGAGGCCATAGCACAGATTCACTGTACACCTCAAAGGGGTACTTCACCGATCTGCATTAAGCTTTGTATAAATAGAAACCCAGTAGTATTTTGGAATGATCGTTCATCCCTCCCTCATTTTTCCCTGAGAAGGGAAAGCTCTCTGCATTTCGTTCTGAAGTCGGGTTCACCAATGATGCAAAACTGGTCATATTGCATCATTGGAGAACCAAAATTCATAATTTTGCATCAAAGAAATAGAGATTTCCCTTCTCAGGGAAAAATACTACTCATTCAAAAATACTACTGGGTTTCTATTTATACAAAGCTTAATGCAGATCGGTGAAGTACCCCTTTAAGTGCTACGCCGGTTGAAGGGGGAGGGAAGCAAACCAAATACCTTTCGGAGCTAAGCGGTTGAACACAAGGCCGGTGTAATCGCGGGTAGACGAGAGTTGACCAGAGTTCCTCTGAACACCACAGCCATTACTAAACCTTCCTCACTGATCCTGCTGAGCTGAAGTGAATCAGACAAGTGCCAGGTCACTGAGATCGTCTACCTGACATTTAATGGCCATTTGCGGACTTGGACTTAACTCAGATTACTCAGGCTACTCACCGCTGGCACCAGCCAAGGACAAAATACAGGCCACACGTTTGGCGACTGTTGGCTTAAAAGCAAATCAAAAGGTTTCGTACTTTAGGAAAGCAAGTTAGGCTATTCCTTCCAAGGCTGTTCGAACGCCAGTGGGTTGAAGAGAAGCTGGTCTGTCTGCCATCAACAGCTGACAACCGTGTGTGTGTGTGTGTGTGTGTGTGCGCGTGTGTGTGTGTGTTTCCCTGGTTGTCAGAGTCGTTCACATTTCTGCGTTTCTAAAGTTGGTCAGACTTGGAACCGCCACTTCTGTCTCCTAGCCAATCCTTACCCTGGCACCTTCCTTCAACCTATCACTGCCTTGTCCTGGCATCGCCCGGTGACCAATCTCTGTCTTGGCAGCACCACTCTCCGTATTACCAGCGGCTCAGTGGCATAATTGGAGTTCTCTGTGTACAGCTGTGTTTATCCTTAAAGCAGGGCCAGCTCTCTACATTTGTCCGTAAAAAGAAATGCAGTCGGTTGTTGTATTTCTATTATAAACGTACTAATGGACTGGAATACACGTCATTATTTCTGGGACACTGTGGAATATTTATATTAAATATTCTGGCCAAAACTGAAATCGTTTTTTTAATGAGAAGGGGGGCAAGTATCACATGTGCGGGGTCACGCAGACGCGCAGGAAGATTGAGTCTGCACGGTTCTCGTAGTTGAGTCTGCACGGTTCTCATAGTTGAATCTGCACGGCTCTCACCACTGCGGAACGTGATATTTGTCGCCGTTTCGTCTGTTTTGTTTACGAATAAATAACTTGGTTACTTTTACAATCAAGTAATCAGTAACTTAACTAAATGAAAAGGAGTTAACTGACTAATTTAAAAGGAGTAATCAGTAATCAGTAACGGATTACATTTTCAAGGTAACTGTGGCAACACTGTCCCTCCCCATGACCCCTTTCTCCCCCCCCCATGGCCCCCTGGTCTCCGTGGGGTTGAGGGTTCGATCGAGGGAGGAAGGTTGAGCCTTCAGTCCGGAGCATATCGCCGCGTCCACATCTTCAAAACCTCAAAATAGAAAAAGAAATTACACAATGGTGCTCTTACGACAATTTCAACCCTATTATCATCACCGGCCTCCACCATCACGCAGCCACGGCGCCTTGTAACGCGGTGCACTTACTGAGAACCACTCGTTGTCCTTCCTAGAAAAGCAAGAAGAAGAAAAGGAGAAACCGACTGAAGGGAGAAGTGGACTGTACACTGCACTGCGTTCCAGCTCCATCCGTCATCAATAACTCAACGCGCGCGCTGCCCCCCGTCTCACCCGGGGACTCTTAATGAACAAAATGGCAGGTATTTCAGAGCGAGGGAAGGGGGGGGTTTGGTTGAAGCTGACAGCTGCACTGAGGAGCTGCAGGAGGGGGGCGTCTGGGCAGTGTTTCAGAAGCTCCACGTCCTATCGCGGTGATTATGGGGTCCGCTGCAGCTCCGGGGGCCAAGAGGCAAACCGGAAGCTAAGTGAGAGGGAGAGAGCTGTGTGTGAGTGTGTGTTTCCAACCCGGTATCACGCCATGTCATATAACGTTATTCATCTATGTATCGTGTCCCAGAGCACGTATTTCTGACTTTTTTCGTGCTACACGGAACGAAATGTAAACCAATGCATCTTGAATAGGGTTAGGATTAGCGTTACACAGGATGTACCGATGCATTTTGATTAGGGGTAGGGTTACGGTTAGAGTTACGTCGGAGAAACACTCCCGTTCAAAATGCATTGCTTTACATTGCGATCTGTGCAGCACGAAAAAGGTGGAGAAACGCTCCCATTCTTTTACATTTCGTTCTGTGGAGCACGAAAAAAGTCAGACTATCGTGCTCTGGGACACGATTCAATACATTAATAACGTTCGTGCGCATGAGCACGATATGGCGTGAGACTGGGCTGGTGTTTCGTAACCGCAAATATGGGAAACTTTATTTTGTGATCTGATTCCTGATTCCTATCTGATTCCCGCTTCAGAATCCAAGAACCTCAGAAAGTCAGACACACGCTTTGCCAGCGGTTTCTTTCAAAAGCTGCGGGACAGAATCGATTGGAGACTGCAGGTACGCACGCACACAGCACTCTGCTGCCCACAGGAGATGTGTGCTGTAGCTTAAAGAAGAACTCTGGTGTAAAATGGATCTGGGATATGTTTAGTATGATAATGACTTCGAATGTTCGACAGAGAGCAAAAAGAAGCCTATAGACGCGAAGCTAAGTGATCTGTTTATAGCCGATTCTACCAAACTGCTATAGGTTGAGTGCTATGGGCATATGACCTGGTAAAATAAAAATCGCTTTTTTAAACCACTTACAAGGCTAGAAGTAGCCTGACACTTCTTTGGTAGTATAATGAGGGTCTTAACATATACAACGAGGCATTGACAACTTTGTAAGTGTACAGATAGTTTATTAGAAATTACATTTTATACACACAACACCTTCAGTAGTTCACCCGTCAACGCCATCTGGTTTTTAAGACTCGATAAGTCGATTGACGAACACAGATGCATGTATGTACAGCCCTACGCCTGTAGCTGTGTTCGTCAATCGACTTATCGAGTCTTAAAAACAAGATGGGTCTCGACGGGTGAACTACTGAAGGTGTTTATAAACACGTGTGTATAAAATGTCATTTTTAATAAACTATCTGATGTAAGCAATAGATCATTTAGTATGACCAACACAACATTGGAAGCAGTCAACATATAAACTGTTCTTTCCTTTAGGCCAGGCAAGTTGAGATGAATTGCTGCATGATCTTCAGTCAGTGACAAATCCCATTTGCAAATCAATCAATCATCTCAATGTCGGTTTGAATTGGATTAATCGTTCATCCCTAGAAAGGAGCAGGCTTCACAAGAGAGGACCCTTTGAGTGAGCCGTGCGAGGTGCTCGTCCTCACAGCAGGGCGTGTTCTGCGGTGTGTGTGTCCTTCCAGAGGCAGCAGCTGGGCACCACGGTGGAGATGGAGATAGCCAAGATGTTGGAAGAGAACCACAACGTCATCAAGTTTGGCTACCACTTCTGCCAGCAGGGGCCGCGCTCCAGAGCTGCCGCGGCCATCACCAAGAACAACGACCTGGGTACGTCCCGTAGGGTCCAGGGTGTGCACCGGTTCTGGGGCAATAGTCGTGTGGTCAATGACTGCGGTTACATGGTCGGACCGGATCGGATCGGATTAAGCCATAAGCCGATGTTGCACTAACAAACTATCTGGCAGCATACAAACAACGATGGCGTACGAGGAGTTTGACGAGGCAAGAGTAGCTTACATTTTGTGCATTTTTATTTATTTATTATCTTATTTATTATCTCGTCTCCTTCCATTTCCGGGTCAAATGTGAGCCGGTCGATTTTAAGAGATTTACAGTGACGTACACCTCCGAAATATATCCTGCATCATATGTATAATTTAGACATTCAAGGCAAATGTTTGCAGACGGAGGGGGATGACACCCTCTCTGACACCCGCCCCCACCTCTTCTTCTTCTCCGTCCTACTCTAGCCCCTTGTCCTCTCAGAGCTGCCGTAGCACAGGTCTGGTGGTTGTGCATGAGTGTGGGTTTTGCACCGATGCCTTCTGATTGACTTTGTCAGTGTGTTTCACGGCGTTCCACAGGAGTGTGCCCCCACTGCTTTGACTTTAACCACCAGGGTTCCGGCACCGTGTGATCTTGAAGCTTAATTCCCGTCCCACACTAACCACAGCCCCGCCCCCATGACGGGTGATCCGTCTCGTGGATGCTTAGTGTAATGACCCACACCGAGATCTGCTCTGGACCCAATGGGCCGTGTGTCTTAAAGGAGAAGCATGTGTTTTCGTATATAGCTTCTCTTGTCGTCCTTTCCTCTCCTCCTCCTCCTCCTCCTCTCCATCTCATTGGGTGTTGCTCTTCGTTTAAACCCCGCCTCTCCTTTGTCTCAGTCCGCAGGAGGCGAGTGGAAGGGGACCAGTAGGGGCGGACGGTCTCCCGGCCAATCCTAGCGTCTCGACTCACCATGTGGAATACTTTCAGCCAATCCCCTGGTCTCATCTCACTGTGTGGAATTTTAGTCTTGTGCCAAAACCATGGAGCAAGGCATCGACCAGAACCAACATCTGAGCAGAAGGGAAATAACTGGAATCGCCCTCTCCTGTAAACTTAAGCTCATTCTTATTTGTATTGTTATGTTACCGCTGTCGTTTTTAGTCATTCCATTTTGTTTGCTAATTTGTCCCGCGTGAGCCTATATCTGTACAGACTCGTGTTCAGGGTTTCGTTCTGGGTTCAACTTTGTGTAGTTTCTTTTTATACTGTACCATGAGCACGTGAAACCATACGGTCATAACAAGCAAGTAAGGGGCACGTGTAACCTGTAACCATGATCTAAATTATACGGTAATAGTAACTGTACCGCCCAATGCTTCCATCGGGGGCGCCATAGATCTCCCTTGTTTCGCAGACTCGCGTTGTGTTAGCTGAGCTTTTCTACCGCCAACGTCTACGTGGTTCATACGCACACGCAAAGCAGTGACAGGACGAGTCAGGCCAGCATGTTGACCGACGTACTGGTGGCCCAGAGCGAACGGTTTTGACTCGGCCCTGGCAGCTAGCCTGCTCCCATCCTCAATGTTCGTCCATGCTGTCCATCATCCTTATGACGCAGGCCTACCTGTCCCAGGATGACCCCCACCATGGGGCCGTTGGATGAGTCGTCCTAGCTTTGTAGGTAACAAGGTTGATAGCGAGGCGAGGTGTTGCAGTCGATTTGGAAGGGATCTGAACGTCTAAAGGACAATAATGGCTAATGGACACACCGTTAGGTTTTGAGCTGGTGTCTGTGACTAAGCGGATGCTAATCCTTCGTGTCATGTAAACCTACTGTATGAACGAGGCTTGTTTGGGTTCAACAACATGAATTGAATTGCGTCTGAGTTAACCTGTTTTACCACTACTGGAACTAAAACTTGTTTTGACGCCGCTCAGACAACATCGGTCCTAATTTCAGCCACATGGCAGTGAATAGTAGATATAAAAACCTTACGACCATCAGGGTCTAAAAAGGAATCCTGAATCGGAATCTAATCTAGGAATCTAAACGGTTAATCCCGGAGCGTTCTATTCAGAAAAAAAACATCTACCTGATAGTGCTGTCTCAGCCGTCTGTACACGTTTTACTGGCTTCTCTTCTGCTTCACAATGCCAAAGACTAACATATACAGCACTTAATGGAACCATACTGGACTCCTGGTAGAGCCGAGATTCAGTCTCCTCCTATGAGGCAGCTGGTGGCGAAAGAATCCTTTTGGGGTTAAAAGCAGTCGTTCTCTGGACTTGTCGGTTATACCGGATCATCGTTAGCTAGTACCCACCCACCCTCACCCCGTTTGTCCGTTCGATCGGAACCATCTTTGTACATAGCAAAAAATGTTTAAAAGGAGAATTTAAAATCGTGACGTGGCACAACACATTTATATTTGTGAGGTAATCGTCCTACATGAGTTTGAGCCTTGATCACACCTTATGCACACACACACAAGCGCACACACACTGATTCCCATACACCCACTCGGCAGGATCTGTGCAGTGGCGCCTCCCTCGGGATGAACTAACTCACCTGCGAGCAGCGCAGCCGTCGCTGTAGGTCTACTAACGCGGAGGTAACTTGAAACTCGTTATATCATGTAATCGTCTATAATAAGGAACAGCGCGTCGGCATGAAAACCTCCACTCGATGTGATCACATAATTCCATTGACCAAATAGAACGAAAGTTGTTGTTTTTTTTTGTATCTTAATTTGTCTTTGCATTCCTCGAGGCACACGTGGCCCTGGCTGTGTTCAGTGCTTTGTTTTAGGTTTTTTATTGACTTGTTTTTCCTCCATGAACTTTCTGTTTTTGTCCGATTTTTTTTTTTTTTTTTTTTTCCTTCGCTCTCTTCTTT
>OMLJ01002361.1:0-19027 GCA_900302595.1 Gadiculus argenteus | reverse complement strand
CACACACACACGCACACACATTAACACACACACACACACACGCACACTAACACAGACACACACACACACATTCACACACACACACACACACACACACACACACACACACACACACACACACACACACACACACACACACACACACACACACACACACACACACACACACACACACACACACACACACACACACACATGCACATTGACACACACAAAGAAACACACAAACCCTTTCACAAATGATACCCATACACACATGCATTGAGGCCCATACACACATGGATTCACACACACCCACATCCACACAGGCTGCACACACATCCATACATATGCATGCACTCAAACACAAACACACATCCATAATTCAGAGGGGTGTAAGCTCTCACCCGGCCGGCGGGGCTGAGGTGGCCCTCTGACACGCAGCGGGCCAGCTGCTGCCATAGACCAGCGGACCGGCTCTGGAGGAGGGGCCCCAGGTCAGCTGGGTCAAGGTAGCACGCCAGCCCCCCCAACCTGGAACCACACAGCCGTGTAAAGGTAGGGGGCACGGTGCTATGAATCATAGCCCCGCCCCTAACCTGGAAGCATACGACCATATACAAGCAGGGGGTATGTTCTATAACACACAGCATAGCTCCGCCTCTAACCTGAAACCATATAAAGGCATGGGGCGCGGCTCTATGACTCCAGCTCCGATAGGCTGTGAAGGACCCGGGCGGAGCCTACCTCAGCAGGTGGTCCTACCTCAGCAGGTGGTCCTACCTCTGCAGGGGGTCCTACCTCAGCAGGTGGTCCTACCTCAGCAGGGGGTCCTACCTCAGCATGTGGTCCTACCTCAGCAGGTGGTCCTACCTCAGCAGGGGGTCCTACTTCAGCATGTGGTCCTACCTCAGCAGGGGGTCCTACCTCAGCAGGTGGTCCTACCTCAGCAGGTGATCTCCGGTCAGGTTCTTCCTGCGGTGCAGAAGGGTCCGCAGAACGTGGCGCCCCCTGATGCCGTCCAGGCTGCTATTGGCCAGCAGCTCCACCAGAGGAGCCAGCTGGAGGATGAGGAGATCATAACATCACCACCGCCCGACAGAGAGGAGATCATAACATCACCACCGCCCGACAGAGAGGAGATCATAACATCACCACCGCCCGACAGAGAGATCATAACATCACCACCGCCTGACGGAGAGGAGATCATAACATCACCACTGCCCGACGGAGAGACCATAACATCACCACCGCCCGACGGAGAGATCATAACATCACCACCGCCCGACAGAGAGGAGACCATAACATCACCACCGCCCGACGGAGAGGAGATCATAACATCACCACCACCCGACGGAGAGATCACCACCGCCCGACGGAGAGGAGATCATAACATCACCACCACCAAAGTCACGACATGAATCTCCAAAGGCCTATTCAAGAACGTGACCACATGACTACATATTCACCCCCTCATTACACATTCCATATTCACCCCCTCATCACTCATCCCTCATTCACCCCCTCATCACTCATCCCCGATTCACCCCCTCATCACGCATCCCTCATTCACCCCCTCATCTCTCCCCCAGTGACAGACCTGCTGGGTGGTGAGCTGCTGGAAGCGGTGGACTGGGAGGTGTGGCAGCAGCGGGAGCAGCGAGCTGAGGAAGTAGGGCGGCCATGTTGGGACGTCCCCCAGCATGCTGGACTGCAGCAGCCGTTTGACGAACGCCTGCTTCTGGTCCGGCCGCATCTCTGAGCTGTGGTCGCGGATCGCCATCAACCTTCAGAGCGGCCAGTCACCGGCGGTCAGATGGAGACGCTCAGAGGATACGAGCTCAGGAGGAGATTTAAAAATAGATCACTCATCACTCACACACTGTCGTTGACGATGAGCGAGGCAGGGAAGGTCAGGATGTCGGAGACGGACATGAAAGGAATGAACTGCGACAGGTCCAGGAAAAGCTCCGGTGTCACGCGTGGGAACTTTTGGATGAAGGCCGCTGTCATGGACTCCATGGCCTGGAGCTCCTGCTGGGATGCCTTTAGGAGAGGAGAAGAACCAGCTGGACTCAGAACACAACGGTAGCCTCACAGTCGCTCAGCCTCAGAGTTCAGAACACAATGGCAGCCTCACAGTCGCTCAGTCTCAGAGGTGAGCTGAAGGCAGGAAGGCGATCAAACCTGTGTGGTTTCAACGTGGAGCTGGTCCCAGCTCTGATGCACGTGGGAGAGGAACCGCTTCACAGCGTCTTTCTCTGCAGACATCACCAGCGTGCGGATGCTCTCCCTGGGCATCTGGAGGTACTCCTGGGGAGATCAACGTGTCATTAAAAGCACATTCAACAGTCTGGCGGTGTGAACGTTGGGAGAGGCTGAGCGTAACGGACCTGCATGAGGACGCGCAGTGAGGAGGAGTTGTCTTCTCTCTGGATCAGCTCCCACAGCAACGGCTGGAGGACAGCAGTCACTGATCAGTATTAGGCATCCTTTAGTTCAGTTTACTTCCTGTGTGTGTGCGTGCGTGCGTGCGTGTGTGTATGTGTCTGTTTCTGCGTGTATGTGTGTGTGTGTGTTTGCATGTGTGTGTGTGTGTGTGTGTGTGTGTTGTGGCAACCCGGGTCTAACTCCTCGGGCCAGACGGCCCAGAGGAGAGGTGGTGGAGGGCGTGTACCGCCGATATCCACCAACCAGCGCCAGAGAGAGCCCATTGCATCCCCCTCGTCAACGTAATAAAGAACACCTGCGTCGGTGGGAGGGGAAGACCAGGTACCATTTAAAAGGCTCTTGAATGTTCTCCTAGGGGGTCGAGCAGGAAGCACGTGGAGGCGAGGGACTATTCAGGACCCGATTCGGACGGATCGACCAGTGGATCTAGCGGACGCTCTCCACGCCCTCACGAAGGAGCCCACCCGGTTGGACGACGCCAGACGCTCAGCAAGGACGGATCACCAGATGAGAGTGATCCCCCCCCCCAACCAGGACGAAGACCGACCGTCGGACAGCCATTGTACCTGACTCTTCCATGGCTCACGGAGCCATCAGTATGATTATTGTTTTTGGCCTTGGTTTTCCATTGAACATTGAATAAATGCCTGCTTGGGCTTTAAATAGACCTTTGTTGCATGGTACCTACCGTGAGCTAGAGACTTTCCGGGGACCGGGTCGCCACAGTGTACATACGTGCGTGCGTGCGTGAATGCATGTGTGCGTGTGTCCTGCTCTTACACTGAAGCAGCCCAGCAGGTCCTCCTTGAGGGCGGGGTCCTGCTCCGTGCGGAGGAAGCGTCCCACCGTGTGCAGGACACTGCGCGCAGCCTCTGGCCTCAGCCCGCCCCAGAAGGAGGCGTTGTCCAGGAGGCTGGAGAGCAGGATGGCCTGGCCCAGCCCCGCCCGCGCCTCGCCCTCGCCCTCCTCCAGCCCCGCCGACACCCCCACCATGAAGTCCAGCACGCGCAGCGCGTAGCCCAGAGCCCCCAGCCAGCTGCCCTGGGGCCCCTCCTCCAGCTGGCAGTCGCCCAGCCTCCCCAGGGCCTCCAGCAGTAGGGGCCCGGGGTCCACGCACAGCTGGGAGCTGTCAAAGTCGTACGGCGCCGGCAGCAGCTGGAAGAACCTCTGCAGGAAGCACGTCCCGGGCTCCGGCTCCGGGGCCCAGTCGGCGCACAGCTCATCGAGGCCGGGCTCGTCGGGCCCCTGGCTCAGCAGGGAGGCGGGGTCACAGAGGTAGTCCCTCAGGCCGCGGGGGCCCCCGCACCGGTCCAGCAGCGAGGAGTTGGTGAAGCTCTCCGGCTGCCACGCCCCATAGTCGCAGGGGTCCTCAGGGCCGGCCCGGGGCGGGGGGTGGGAGGCCTTGGAGCAGTACTCTGCCGCCCAGCCGCCCTCGGGGGCCCGGTCGGGGGGTCCGCACAGCGCGGCGATCAGGGCCGAGTCGTTGGGGAGGAAACAGCGGTGGAAGTCGAGCGCGGTCAGGGCCCGGGAGGCCAGCTGGTCCAGACAGGCCGGGTCCTGGGGCGCCGCGCTCCTGGCCGCCTCCCCTGATAACGCCACACACAGCTCGCTGATGCTGGACTGGTTGAGGTAGGGGTAGTCCTTAGTGGCGGTGGCCTGCAGCACGGAGACGTGGTTAGAGCATGTGACTTAGAACCAGGAAGCCAGTGTTACTGCTTCAGGAAGTCAGTTCATGAGGTCAGTAACACTGACTTCAGGAAGTCAGTGTTACTGACCTCATGAAGTCAGTGTTACTGACCTCATGAAGTCAGTGTTACTGACTTTATGAACTGACTTCATGAAGTCAGTGTTACGGTTACGTATCTTCTTTACCGCTACGTATCTTTAAGGGTTGATAAAAATACGGCTTATTTAGTTAATTTAAACCGATCTATGAATGCTATCAGCTGCAGGTAACGTAATAGGACCAGGAAGAGGAAGGGGAGGGACTTCCTGCCCACCTGATGCGCTCTCTGCAGCCAGAAGGAGGAGTTGGCGCACACTGTGTTGTTGAACTCCTGGGCGAAGAACTCGCTGCAGACGTGGACCCACAGGAAGTCCTCCTCGGCCGCCCACAGGTACCAGGCGGCGTCGGAGCAGGTGGCGTGGAGGTCAGGGCCCCCCGCGGCCGGCCCCCCTGCCCCCGACCCGTTCTCTGCTGAGAACAGGTTGCAGTACAGGAAGACGGTGAAGTTTGATACGCCCGTGAGCCCGGGGATGGAGGCGTTGCAGGCCGCCTCCAGGATCTCTGCCGACAGCAGGGCCTCGGGGCCCTCTCTTCGGGCCCCTATAGCCGGGGGCCCCAGGGGCCCGGAGCGGCCGGAGGTGTTGGGCGGGGCGTACTTCCTCGACAGCAGGGTGGGTCTGAGGGCCGTGTGGGGCCGGGCCAGGGGCCCGGGCGAATTGGGGCCGGGGTCTTCCACGTCGGGGCAGGACAGGAACGGGGGGGCAGCAGGAGGCCCCTGGGAGCTGAAGCCCAGAGCCTGGGTGTTCCACGTCACGTTGTGTTTGATCCCCCTCCACGAGAACAGGGGAACAGAAACAGGTTGATACTCGCATGAACCAGAAGCATTAGGGCACTGTGCATCATGGATATTATTATATTATATTATTATATTATATTATATATTATATTGTATATATTATGTTGTGTTATAATATGTTATGTTATATTTTATTGTATATTATATTATATGATGTTATAATATGTGTTGTTATATTATATTACCGGTATATAAGAATATATGGTAAATGGTCCTCATTTATATAGCGCTTTTATCCAAAGCGCTTTACAGTGTTTTTACAGTGACTGACATTCACCCATTCACACATTCACACACCGACGGCTGAGTCAACCACGCAGGGCGACAGTCAGCTCGTCAGGAGCAATTAGGGTGAGGCGTCTTGCTCAGGGACACCACGACACTCGGCTAGGAGGAGCCGGGGATCGAACCAGCAACCTTGCGATTACCAGCCAACCGCTCTAACTCCTGAGCTAATGCCGCCCACACACACCACATTCTAGTGTGTATGTCTGTGTCTTGCAGGTGAGGTAAACTTTTTAAAATAAAAACATGTCTATGAGTACATTGTTTTTAATCAATTTGCCACAGTGTCACAATTTGACTTCGACCAGCAGATGTCCCTAAATATGTGTTGGACCATTGTGTATTACTTTTAAATTACCCTTTTTTTTCTCCTGAAAATTCATGTCCAAGATCTGTCCTTTGTGTTCTTTGTTAGGGTGTATAATGACACAAGTAGGCAATTTATTTGGGAGCCTAGTAAACGGCATAACAGTTTGCGACTATTCCCATATACTGTGTATCAGAATGTCTTACTTGGAAGGTTAAATGGATTTTGTGAATTGGGTTTGTGATGAATAGTCGCTTACTGCCTCGGACATGACGTCTCAATATGACATGCTGTGCACTGACATGCTTGCACATCTAAAGCAGCATGTATGGCCAATGTGGGAGTCTAAACATGCTGACCTTGAAGTAGGGGTTAAATGATGGAAAGGACAACATGCCTTAAGTGACCTTCATTATCATGCAAACCCAGCCGTCGTACTGATAAAATCATATTAATGTCTGCCCTCTTTCAAATAATGCACAATTTCTCCTCTGAAGGACAGTGGCCAATTGTTTTTTTCTTAATATTCCTTTTTTGTCTCGGCACTATAAGGTTATGGGAGATTAACTGTGAAAATATGCATTAACACATTTACCTTATGTGCCTTCTCTTTTGCTCTAAAATGAACACTGTTCCATAGACAAAGTTGAAAAATCTATGGGCCTGAATGTTTTGGTGAGCTGTTGCTCAGCAACAGCTATGTTAACTTGGCTTACAAACAGTTACTATTTTGACTTAAATATTAGGCTACTATGCTGGCAGGGAAGGCAAATGAGAAATGAATAGCAATTTTACATTTTGCTTACTCACTTGTTTAAAAAACTAGAGGCACCACAGAGAATCCTATGCAGTGTTTCGTAAACCAGAGAAGTGGATATAGACTGGTCTTTATTTCAACATTTGGTGATCCCATCTTTTCCTTTAAAAAACACTCCCTATGTGTTCCTTAATTTATTTTGTATGCTCACTGCTGATGCTTCATGCTCACGTCTTCTGTAACATCCAATATTTAGCCTCTGTAAACTGAACAGTACATTTGGTCTGAACAGATTGTCTTTTATTGCCTAAACACAGATTTAAAATGGTATTTAGACCATTTCAGATTTTAACCCAATTGTACACACATGTTCTTGGCTATTGAAAGAAAAACAAATTTAAGGCATTGTCACATTTCAAGGTTTGATTTGGGAAGTAAAAAATAAACAAACATGTGGACAGTTAACTTCCAGCATGGAATTGTGGTCCATTTTATTTACTGTATGTAACCGTACACTGGCATCTTCAAAAGGAACCTTTCTTTCTTGTGTTGTCTTGCAAATTCAGTGCTTTGAGTTCCTAATTATGACGTCAATGCACACTAGGGGAGCAGCGTGCATTATCGAATGGATGCTACAAAATTCACACAAAAAGCCTGGGACACACTAGACAATTTAGAGAACGAGAGACTAGTGATATTTTTCTACAAGTTTTTCTACGTGTATCGGCATCAGATGGTTTTTTTTCGCAGATTTAAATTATTATTTTTTCTTTTTTCCTGTCATGATTTAGACGGTTCTCTAAAGGTCCCTCTTTTAAATTGAGACTTGTAACATTTGTTATCATCATTGTGTAATTTTTATTATGTAAATTGAGGTAGCAAAAGCACTATCGGCTCAAGTAAATCGGTCATCGGCCAAGACTGAGGAAAATAAATCAGTATCGGCCCTAAAAAATCCATATCGGCCGGTCCCTACAAGAGACCACACACCTCACTATAGATGAAGATATATATTTTTTGCTCATTAAATGTGTTGTCTTACTAACCAATTCTGTCCTTATTCTCATAACTAAAATTCTTGCAAATTGCAAAAGCTTAAACAAACATGGGAGACATCCTAATAGATTGAAGAACAAAAGATAAAGCCATGGAGATGGCCTGAAAATTACACTTTCGCTACTTCCCCGACCAGGTTTGGGGAAGGAAAGCCAATGTTACCATACCCCACGTAACACTGGCTAATTTTGCCCAAAAAAGTCTTTGCTGACCAGAGTCAGAAGGGGCAAATCAGGCTCAGAATCTGGCTTCTTATCCTGTAGTGCGCACCCAGCATTAGCTTCAAATGAATTACACAGCTGTGCCTTGGCCTTATTAGCACTAATTGTTCAATTTAACTTTTCCTAAAATGGATACAATTATGGGCTTTCTGAGTCTACCCTCTCCAGAGTTTAATTTGTATTTCCAGTTTGTAATTGGAAATTTCAATTGCAAATGATTATAACAATCATTCTTTTGGCGGTTTTCTTCATATGCAGATTATTCTTGGATTTGAACGAAATTATACCATATGGGTGGGTAGATGGATGGGCATCGGTCTGTCTCACTCACTGCTATATTTTACTTAATGGCCACAATATATTCAATGACTGGTATTTCCAGTCTACTTAATTTACACAAATGGCTCTATATCTAAAATGTTTATGGTGAGATTTAATTTACAAATTACCATTTTATATAGTAAATTATGCAAAATCATAATTGATTGACATTAATAACAAGGTTATCCCTTTTTGTTTTATGGACCTTTTTTGTGGAGAAACACTGCATGTTTTGTTTTTTTTACCAATATATTTAATACCATTTCAATACCATTTCTAACAATATAGAGCAAACTTTTAATAGAATAAATGTATTTAACAAAACAATATAAGCAATGAGCTTAATCTTGAGGCTAATTAGCTGTTGGTAAACCCCTTTTCCACGTGAAAAACAACTATTTTCTCTGTTCATAGTGAGCACTTTAGTAAGCCATGTCATGATACACTTAGTCACAAAGGCAATGGGTGCAACAGATTTATGCTATAGATTGTTTTCTGTTGTCAGGAGGGCATTACGGAAAATAATGTTGTGGTTCTTCTTGTGTCAGGCCATCCTTAAAAATATTTCTGTTTGCTGTAACCCGACCGACCCTGGCAATCCACCCTAAAAGTTGTACCACCCTATTCAACAGTTAATCGTTTTGAATACTTGTGAACAATCAGGCAAACTAAGCATTGAGTAGTTCACCCAAAATCGTAAAGAGTATCATACTGTCTTTTTTTCTATTGTAATTCAATTTTCTTGCATTTATATTGTGTATTCAACCATGTTTGTCTTGGCTATGATTACCTTTTTAGGAAGGACCAAAACAAGTTATTTGAAGGGTATATGTTTCATTCTGACCAGGAAATCTTGTAGAGATATACTCTATGGCAACTGATCAATTACTAATGATGCATGCACAGACTGAATTTTGTGTCTTGGATGTCAGAAATAAATGTTACCCTTGAATATATGGCAATCTTATTTTAATTTACACTTGCTAGGGTCTGGTCACCCGGTTAACCACTAATTGCTAGATAATTTAAAACAATACTCTTTAACACAATCGTATGTGTTATTGACCTATCTTGTTTGTCATTAGCCAATTTTTCTGTGCCAAGTGCTTTTCAGCACATTCACATTCACTTTAATATAAAATTGTCTGTGGGGTTAGTTATTGCTGACACGTTGAGATCTTGTGCTATTTTTCAATGTATGAGAAACAAACCAACTGGCCCTCAGTACATGTATTGCTATTGGGATGCAAGTTTAGAACTTGTATCAACAATTGAGAGCTCACAGACCTGTAGAAGGACTATTGCTGTTTGAATTACATTGATTACATTGCAGACACAGCCCTGTGTTGATTATCAGAGAAACCTTACTGTTCAAAGTACGTTCACAAGCCTCATAACTTGAAAAAAAAAACTGCCTTAAAAATAGTTTTAATGGGCTACAATTTCAAATCTATAACACTCCAGTGGCTTTTTACAGTAACAGTTGAGCCATCTGGAGCACTTGGGAGCAACCTCTGTATTTGAATTGGGCCAACCTTGTATGCACATTCTGAAAGGTCTTCAGTCCCAGCATCAAGAAAAGTACACTTTAATAGGATGAGTTGGCCTCCAGCAAAACTCGGAGGTAATTCTTCTCATTGCTATTTTGTTTATATCATGAGTCAGTGGTTTAGATAATCATTTCCAACGACTGTCAATCATTTCTCATGGTTCCTGCAGCACCATTAATGCCTTGGGGCTTGGGATGGCTCGCGCAAATGTCCCTCCATTTGATGAGAATAATTCAGGCAGCATGTTATTTTAGTTTGGCAGTGCAAGACAGTGCTCGAACTGTATGGGTATTTGATGTTGGCTTCTCAGTATTGAAGAGAAGTAGAAGAAAGCCTGAATCTACTTCCCAATCGTTTCCTGCTTGGTCTAATTGTTTTTATCTTTCAACAAAAGATTAGGCTGTTTCTGCATGTAACTGTCATTTCTACAGTTTTAGAAACTATAAGAGTGGTACACATTTGGCTCAATGGGACATGAAATACGAAATATAAATTACAACTTCAATGTGGCCTATTTGACAGTCCTTTTAAACGTTGCTCTGATTCAAAGTAATTGTTTAACCGTAAACCCCTACTTGTACGCATCCATCAGGAAGCAAACACTCAGTAAGTTGTAGTCATTTTATTTAAAAAATATATGTTTTGAAGGGATGGGGGAGGGGTAAGACTTTTTTTTTGTTTGCCACATCTTATCCACTTTACAGATATGAAATTTTACATATTACAATACAAAAGGAACAGGGAGGAGAAAAGCATTCATTTTGCACAAAGAGGTTGGGGAAGAGAAAGGGGGTGGTTTTTTTCTTTTCTATTTAGGCAGGAAAGGGAACAGGGCAAGAGTATGACAAGAACAGAAAACAGTTGACAAAGAGCCAGAGTGCAAAGGGATGCATATTTCTACAAATTGTGTGGATGTTTTCTTTTGTCACTTGGTACAAGCTTCAGCTTAAACAGTGAAATGTCAAGTGATTTGACAGAACATTAAAAAATCCACACATCCCCATTCCTCCCCACTATCAAAAACAAGGCTTCTCAACAGTGTTTGCTGAATTACATTAAGATAAAAATAACTCTGTGCTGACTTTGAACATGCAAGACTGATTTGAAGGGCAATTGTGATCAACTGCGATAGAGAAGGAAGTAGAAACAAATGGGATCATAGCATTTGGTGAATAATGTAGTCAGTGTCCCTTGTGTTTTAAGAAAGTAATACAATTGATTTTGGTATACACTGACAGTTGGCCTTTTACAGTATGGTGTTATTGTCAGGATCTAAATTGCTACAGTTATTAAAGATGTATGTGTATAATCTTTCAGTACTCTCTCTCTGATTAAATTGCTGGGTACTTGCCAGCCTTCTAGATAACATGATGAAATTAATTGATAATATTGTTTTGAAAAGGCAAGTCTAAATAATGCAAATTCTGTAGAAAGTCATGCTTCCTACAGATGACATCTTGCAGAGCCATCAAAGGAGCACCTGCCAATGTTTGCTTTATGATTGCTTACAGACAGAAATGTTGCACCAACTCCTCAAGTTGCTTTTATTTAATATGATATAAATCGGTTGTAGAAATGAATCCAAAAGCTAAACTTGGTGTTGGAACGATTTCATACTCTTAATATAGGACATCACAACACTGCTACCTGCACCTCTTTTTTTTTTTTTTACATGAACTGGTAGCAAAACGAAAGACCCATGTTGCACTCTCAATCTTATTTTTAAATGTTCTTTGCTGTACTGTCAGGGCAATGTTTTTCATTTGTTCAACTCTTTTCAAACTACGGTTGGCCAGTATGGGAATACCATCACTTGACAGGAAGGGCATTCATTGGCTCAGATAAACCTTGGATACTAGCTTGTAGTCGGCCCTTTTCGCCATCCCATCACCTCTGCTCGCTTCCTATGGTCCACCCTGCCCCCACAGCCCAGCCGAACACAAAGAGCTGCGGAGCTGCTGCAGCGGCTTTAGTCTGATGCTAATGCACGTCCTCGCCCTGCTGCATACAAATGTCTCCTGACCCAGGCTCCCTATTTGTGTATCACAAGAGCTAATTTTGCTCCATCAACCAAAGTTTCAACTGCACTGTCGACTTGGTCTTTCCCTGGTTTGTTTTTCATTTTAGAGCCAAAACCCTCTTTGATGAATTGGTTGGGTTTTTGAAGCGAATGGTTTTAAGCTATGTTCTTGACGGATGAAGCGTGTGTGTCTACAACAACTTTTGAGTGATCCAATAACATAACTCATCACTGGGGTGGGTGACATATTGGGACACATTTATTTATTTATTTTTAATTCTTGGCCTTAATTGATTAAATCTTGAGCTTGTCAGGCCCGATTAATGAAGAGGATGTTCCACTGGGCCCCAGGGAAAATACAATCTTAAGTTTAAAACCATTTAACCTCTTCTCCTTATTAATTGAATAGTCCAATATATATATTTAGATATATTGGATTGCAAGTAAACAATGGTTTGTGGGTTAATTTGTTGGTAATGATAGTCACAGTGTGAGTGTCACCAATGAAACATTAATCAGTAATTTTGATCAATTATCCATCAACCTTTGTACAAATGGTACATGGAAATGTTTTGTATTTAAACATATAAAAACAAATTAATTAGGAATCAAACTGAACATGGCTTTCATTTTAACACAATTTCTCAGAATACAATTTGAAGGAATCCAAATTGAGAGGGAACCTGACAGTGACTTACCATTTTCATTCTTAATTGTTTTCAAACCACATCGGTTCATAATGAAGGAAACGTATACTAATTTGATTTATCCATCAAACTTTTGTGTCTGGTGCGTTATATAAACTTCATCAAAGAGTCTATTTGGTAACTTTGTATATGAAAAACACGTTTGTTTGTATATTAATCTTTCCCCACTAAATCTTCATTTAGCAGAGGGCCGTCTGGCTAATTATCCACTCTGTGCTGAGGAATATATTGACAATGAGGAGACAAATCTCACAGTTTAGTTTCCTATTCAAAGTGATTGCCCCTGCCTGATATGAACAACTCTGCATTCATAGAAAAATAAATTTGTGAACATTTCTACATCGTCCTATAACTGTCAAAGCCAACCCTCCTTATTTCCCCATTCAACAGCTCTCATAATCTCAAAACGTAGAAATTATGTTTGTATATATATATTTATAGAAACTGGAAATAAAACAAACAAACCCTGTATCATCTGAAATGGTCAAATGGCAAACCATATGCTCTAGGAATAAATAAGAGTTCATACTTCACACTCTTTATAAGGCAGTTGCTGACACTTGCACTGCCCATAACCGTTGATGATGACGAGGGCTCCTTCTTCATGGCTGGGCTCATATTCATTATAGGGTACCTGTGTGGCAAGGTCTGCCATAGGCTGGCGCTGCTGCGTTCTCATCTGTCTGCGGTTCTGAATAGCCGAGCAGTGGCGTATCCGGCGCAGGGTGGGAGGGCAGCACTTGCGTGAGATGTACACAATGAAAATAATGAGGAAGAATGAAAACAGGAGGGCCATAGTTCCAATGATAACCCGATGGGTGAGGACAGTATTGTCTGTTTCAAAGTCATCTGTGACTGCCTCCTCCATGGTGGTGGTGGTGGCCGGAGCGGTGCGTGGTGTCTTAGTAGTGGTCGTCGTCGTCGTGGTAAATGTGGTAAAGCTCCCAAAATCCTCTGCATAGTCCTGTGTGGCTGTCTGCTGCATTATTCCGAAAAGCGAGCTTGTGACCTCTGGGGTTGTAGTGGCCTCTGTGGTGGTGCTAATGGTCTGTACAACGGGTGCTGAAAAGTTATGGCAGAGCTGGAATCCATACACTGCATCTAGGATCTCCTCACCCTGGGCATATTCAGGACTATGGCAAAGGATTGAATGTTCCCATCTCCCCTTGAAGGTACTCAGCCATGTGGCCAGAGAGCAGATCCTTTTGGTACATTCCCAAAGGTTACTAGACAGGCCAATGGTGCCCAGTGACTGCCACATATCCATGACCAGTGGATCCAGACTGCTCAGTTTGTTGTTATCCAGAAGTAAAATCTTTAAGTTTGGCAATGTTTCAAACACGTCAGGTGTAAGGACCCGAATCTCATTCCCGGTTAAGTCCAGCTTTTCTAAGGTGGTCCAGGTCCACTCCATGCCACAGGTCAGGTTGTTGATCTTATTCCACTGTATATGCAGAGATTGTAGGGCCACCAGGCGAGGGAAATGGGCTAGGTTGATCTTGGTTAGCTGATTGTGTTCCAAATGCAGCTCTCTGAGCTTAATGAGCCCAGCAAAGCCGTTCCTGGCTAAGCTCCGCAGACGGTTGTTGCTTAGGCCCAGATACTCCAGGCTGCGGCAGTCCCAGAAGGCCCGCACAGGTGTGGTACGGAGGGAGTTGGAGCGCAGATGGAGAATCTGGAGCTTTCTCAGTCCATGAAATAGTTCTGGTTCCAATGCAGTCATCTGATTAAAGGATAGGTCCAATATTTGTAGGTTGATGAGGTGAATGAAGGTTGTGTTGGGCAACTTGGTGATGCGATTGGAACTCAGATTGAGGTCCTTGAGTTTGTAGAGGCCCTGAAAGGCGTCCTCTTGAACGGTGGTGATCTGATTGTGGTCTAGGTGGAGCCAGGTGAGCTGGCTGAAGCCATAGAATTGGTCGGGGCTGAGCTCGCTGATGCTGTTGTGGCGTAGGGACAGCCCCAAGGCCCCCTTGTCCACGCCATCTGGGGGCGCTTGGAGCCCCTGCGTGTCGCAGTAGAACTGCAGGTCCTCACAGCGGCATTTCTGAGGGCAGGTTGTGCACGACGCAGGAGGCAGCAGACACAGTAGCAGCATGCTGATCAGACATAGACAGAGTGCCGTTGGTGCGGGTCCCACCAATGGCCACCTTGAATGGAAACCTGGGTGGGTTCAAAGATAAAAATGAACTGAGGTGGGAAAGCAAATCTCTGCAGAGCTCTTATTGCTGATGCATGGCAACATGCTCTTGTCTCCCTGCATTTTTTTCCTTCTCTTCTATGCGTTGTGAACTACAGACTTTCTTAATCAAATCAAATGAGGATTTTCAATCGCTATACATGTTTTTTTTTTTTCTTTCTGTGAGGAACATTTTTGTATCTTAATGAGCTGAAAGAAAACCACTTAACATGACCCGTTTAGTTTGCTCACCTTCAATGACGTCTTAGTTGGTATTATGACATATTGTATGCTTTTTTTCTTTCTTGCTCAACAATTCATTTTTGGTTAAATATAACTATTACATTTTTTTAAGTTCCACATTTTTTAAACCATTTGCTAAAAGTATGAATCCTCGTCATAGATTTAACCGTCCGTAATGAAACGCATGTCGCTCATTAGAAATGTATACATTTAAAATGAAGGCTAATGAATAGGGAAGATGAAGGACAAATGCCGTACACGGGCAGGGCTCAATAGCCTTTTAGTCTTCAGCCTCGCTCTCTTTTACTCTGGCTCCCTATTCAGCTCCAGATTTGCCAGATAATGGGACTAACTTACCCATTCTTTTGTGCACATTGGAGGCTGCATTCAACTGTCTTTATCCGCAGACTCTTGGAGCAGCCAGATGGAACACAATTCCATAGGGAGAAAACCCTTTTGAGTAAACACAAAATAATTCAGCCTCTTTAATAAAGCAGTAGAGAGCCCGTCCAGTAAGAACAAAATCGGAAATTCCATTTCCTCAAAATGTTTTTTATTCCAATGGATTTAGTTTTTCCCGTGTTTTAGTTTAGATCCGATCTCTGCTTCATCTCTTCCATTTCTACAATGAATCCTTTTTTCCAGTCTTCAAGTTGGTCGTTTGCGTCCAAAAATACCTCGGGTGAAAAGAACGACCTCTTCCTTTCTTCTTTTTTAAATCCTTTCACTCCATTCCACGGCAACAATGTCAAATCAGTCGCCTAATTGACGATCAAGTGTTCCCCTTTCATGGCTTCAGGTCCCTTAAACCCTAACTTGTTGATGCCAGAGACCCCCCGATTCTCTCGCCAGCTCGGTCTCGGCACCGCCTCTGCAGCGCAATGTGCGGAGTGTTCGTCTGCAAGCAGAGACGCAGGAGAAGAGGGGGGGGGGAAAAAGCAGAGCACAGTCGTGGATGTTATTCTGTGCTTTTTGTTGCAGCCACTCAATGCTACAGAGTGGTGGCAGGCTGGCGTCGATCATCAGTGCCGTTTCTCTCTCTCCCGCGCGCTCTCTCTCTCCCCTCCTCTCTCATACACACAGACACACTCCCCTGCTCAGTAACTTGCTCTCTACCTCGTACGCGCTGCATGTGCGCACCTCGGATATGCCCCCTCCCCCTCGCGTCCATTCCCTCCTCCCACTGGCTCGTCACAGTCAGAATATTGATATCTCAACATGTTGCGGCAGCTCACTGTTGAAATTAACCATGGCTGTAAATCTGAGCCTTGCCTCGCCATTGCCCCGTATACATTTGAAGACTATAAGCAAAATGGATTTATTAAAGAAAACTGTGATTCATAGTAAAACATCAGATTGCAATGGGTGACCAAGAGGATTCTCATCCCCATATGTCTACAACAGAAAGTGTGTCTTGTTATGTATAATTTAGACCTCCAGAGTGTGGTTCTTTAATTTTTGAGCATGGCCATATGAAGTGCTGCCAGCTTATCTGAAGTTCAATCAAAGTGGCATTAACATAACAATGCTTGGACGAAATTACAATTGGGCTAAAACACAAGGCCATCAGAGTGATCATAAAGCTGACACATTTTCATTATTGGCTGAAAGAATCGCAGCATTTTTTTGTTCGTTTTGTTAATCTTTTTATTTTTTGAACAGGGTTTTTAATAAAGCATTTTCAACCCCCAACAATTCCCCTACTGGCACAGCAAAGTAAACTGATAACAATTTAAAGATTTATGTATAAATGTATGTATATTTATAGTATTTTGTCGTTATAATCCCCAAACATTACTTCAACATGTACGTTTTTCATATTTAATTTCCAGACTCTGAATATTCACTTCAATTGATGTAAGGGTTTTTAGAAAGGAAACCAGGCTCTGTAGAATAGTTCATGCTCAAGTTCATTGGTCATTAAATTTGGCATTTCGAGGAGTACATTTAAGTAACTCATATTCACAAAGGGCATTGGCTTTAAATGATTGACAAAAACAGATTCTGAATACACATCGGGAATACGTAACTCCGCTAGATGGATGCACTCTAGATACAATTATGTCTTGTAAATGCATTTCCAATGCTAAATTCAGCATTGAGATATTTGGATCATGGGTATTAATATTATGTTATGGGGCAAATAGCAAAGCATCTTAATGGTTCATAAAGAAAATCAGCTGTCCCATTCCAACTCCAAAGTAGGTCAATGCTGTTTATGAAATAGGATTGTGATATCCTATCCTATTCATCAGTAGGTACCTTAGGTTCAGTGATCAGCCGTGAGTGACCTTGCTGCTCCCTAATTGAATAAAGGCTAATGTTAATGTGATGCAGGAAATACATTGACGATACATGCCACACACATTTGGTGGAGTTTATACATGGAAATGTAGCTGCCATCCAATGTGTCTGACTAAATTGTTCTAAATATATAACGACAATTCCTGAAATGTTTTAATAGTTACATAACATCATACATCGTTTTGTGTATTCTGACTTGCAAGTGGCAACCTTCACAAAACGCAACCATCCTTGCTCTGACATTTCTTATTATAATTTATAAATAGTTTTCTATAGTACACTTACTCTCCTTTCCCCTTATTATTCTGTACTACACTAAACTGGCAACTGCTAGCAAAATAATCACAAGATATCATTCTGAAACTGGACTGTGCACATCCCTGGAGTGAGTGACGTGAAGCCGTGTGGCTATTGCAGTGGTGAATATGCTTTTACCTTTGTTATGCCAGGAGTCGACGCTGACAGTGTTGGGGCTCATCCACAAACAAAACACAAACTCCAGGGACTTCGTTTCCCCTGGAGAGAGACTAAATTAATGACAACACTGCGCTTCTTGGCAGCTGGGGAAAAACCAAATATATACTCACTGATTTTTCCACTAGTAACATTGTGATTATTCCCTCTTTTGATGTACCAGTATTGTCCAAAACATAGTTTCAGATTTTAAGCAGGAATGTCAGGACATGATGTAAAACTTACGTGTTTACGCCTGAACATTTGCGGCGGCTGCAATAGCACACATGTTTCCCTCTGTCTGTTTATGTTAGGCCTAAGAATACACACAATCACATTAAGAATTCAAGCTTTGTTGGTTAAATTGATATCCCGCAAACGGTCCAGACGTCCAAACTACAAAAGCTAAGAAATGGTTGTGATCTGCGGTTCTGTGTTGACATCTGTTGGAGAATTCTGAGCGCTGGTACAGAGTGTTCTGTTTTTGTTTTTGTCAATCTATTGTTAATTTATCACTTAAATAGAAATGGCAGCAGCCAAATATAACCTTTTCTTTATTGTCTGAGTCTTTTTTGACTCCAAAGTCGGTGTATAGAGCCCTGAATCTGTATATTTTATTTCCTCTTTTTTGTGAAATTATTTTTTAGGTCACTTGGCATACTCGCTGCCATCTTTGTCCACTAAAGTATGATCGCCTCGATCTTCTATTGGGACTCTGTTGAATGTGTGAGGGAGGGAGTGGGAAAAATGGAACCGTTTATGTCTCACAGTTGAAATGATCTATACTCCCTGGATATGGCTAGGTCCAGCCTCAAAACTTGATCACAGAATGCTGTTTAAATTGAGTGCAATGCAGTGTTCTTATTGGAGGCCCAATTAAGGGGACTTGCTGGTGTGGGATCAATATCACAGACTCTGTGATCATTATCCCCACAAAGAACCCTTTATTTTCATTTAAACGATTTCTGCACAGCCCCAGTGACTGCTGATGTGGCCGACAAAGAATGTCCCTAAATCTGTCCTACGGGAAGGAAAATGGAGGTAGCCTCGACTTTAGTATTGTGAATTATGCCACAATCGCTAACTGCCCTTGCATCAGCTACCGGGGGAAGAACCGCATAACCTCTAATGTCGGGGAATACGATACATAGACTAGGTATCACTAAAGTGGGATTGATATAGTGTAGGCAGAGCAGAGCATACCCTGCCACAGCACTACGTTTGGTCTGCACAAAACCACGGTGGATTAACACAGATGAGGCTCCCTGGCTGGTAACCATGTACATGACCCCCTGATGGGAAAAGGGCAGTGTGTGTGGGGTGGGGGTGGACAGATCAGTGCTACAACCATTCATGCTGTTGTGGTATGTGTTGGCGGCCTGTATGTAATGCTGCAATGGGCAAGGCTGTGAATCATTGTTTTTGTTGTAAGTGTTGAATGTTTCAAATGTTTTATTTGAATAGGGCAAATTTAAAAACATTGCTAGTTTTTTATTTTATTGGACAAATATGTAAAAGCAGAATATATAACATGCAAAGTATTTCATTTTATACATATGTATGTATTGCGCTGTGGATGCCCAATAGTTAATTCTGTTTTTGACTTGCAAAA
>OMLJ01002357.1:1339-11397 GCA_900302595.1 Gadiculus argenteus | reverse complement strand
TGTACAATGTCTAAGAGGGAACATGATGGGAAGTTGAGTCACCTGACAAGTGACATGTCGTAAGGGATATCTGTATTTGTATTGTATTTATGGGGAATCATTCTCTTAGTGAATCAAAGGGCTTTCGCGTAACAATACATTTAATTTTCATGTGTGAACCAAAATGACCATGTTACATACTCAGAATAATTTATATCATACATGTAATGTAGGATACTCGACAACACACGTATTAACCTTTAAAAGTATAGCAATTTAAGTATATTAATGTCATAATCCCTTCTCTTAAGTAACTCAGCCTGTAGAATTCTAAGCATTACAATATGATTACAGTACATGATCACATAAGTCTCTAACCCCCCTTTTTCTTTTAAATCATTTGAACTTGCCAAATATGATTGTATAAGTTTTCGGTTCTTCTCTTTTGTTTGGCTTTCGACAAATAAAACAAAAGAAGAAAGGAAATCGAAGTTTGCCTCCAAGTTAAGCTTGTTGTCAAGTTGTTCACAGTGGGTTAACTTTGTTTTACCCATTCATCTCCCACATCTCCCATAGAACGTCCTCATCGTGGAGGTAAGCCAACCTGGTTCTTGCTTGCCTCCTTATTTTGTTTTCCTCCAACTCAACTAAATAAAATCTAGCCTGTTTATTGCCCCAGATTTATTTTTAGGTCAACGTAAGACATCTTTATTCTAGTGCAGGGGACTTAGCTTGGACAAGAGCAAACTTTTTAATTAATTGGGTCTTTGTGCGACGGTTTGAGAGCTGTATGAAAAAAGGGATGCTCAAAACATTGTTGTTAGCGCAGATGTGGGCTCCTCTATGGGAGTCCATGTACACAGGGAACTGCATGTACAGCTATAATGATTATTCATTATTCAAACGTCTATTTGGTATGTAGATACAGTGGTCTTTATCCTTGGTTTGAACATGCCTCATTATATTACGCATCGCTATGTCCACATCTGCTGTTACCGCTTTACTTTACTTTATATTCAGTTGTGTTCAGTCATTCAGCAATGTGGTCATTACTGTGATTGTTTTTTCATGGAAGTTATTATGTAGCATTTAAGTCAACATGCACTTTCTGTGTCATTCTTTGATGGGTCAAAGATCAGACGCCTTTCTGGGCTGTTCTGCAAAGTTGGACAGTTCTGGGTCACCTGCTTAACTGAAGTTATTTGTCTGCTTCTCCCAGGCCATTGTAGACACAGGAAAGACACTGAAAATGCTCCTGAAGCATGTGGAAGGCTTCAGGCCAAAAATGATCAAAGTAGCAGGGTGAGTCTCGGATGAAACACGAAATGGCCCATTTGACCTGCTCTTCCAGTCACTTAATTTCCTCCTCTTGAGTCTAGACAACAGGGGAGCAATGACACACGTTTACAATGGATGCCCTCAATGCTTAATACACTAGAAAAAATCATAATACACTAGACAAGTGTGTCACAGTTGAGGATGTTGTGTTGAATGTGTTCTTTTGTGTCTCTTCTAAGGTTACTGGTGAAGAGAGTTCCCCATAGTGTGGCCTGCCTCCCTGACTGTATGTTGTTGAGCAGCCCTGTTTTCTATTACTTCATGACTCATGCATGAATATCCATTAAAAAAAGTTTAGCCTACTTTGTCTGTGGATTACCTAGCATTTCCCACTGTCTTCTCCTTTCAGATGTTGGCTTTGAGATACCGAATCGCTTTGTGGTTGGCTATGCCCTGGACTACAATGAGTACTTCAGAGATCTTGATGTGAGTTATGTTGCTTCTTCTTTCATTGTGCCAATTTGTAGGCACAATGATTTTATTGTAGAAAAAATACATTGGTGCAATGTTTCTCATTTAAATTAATATTCCTCTTTCTTGCTTTTTTTTCTAGCATATCTGTGTCCTCAGCGAAAGTGGAAAGATAAAATATAAGATTTAAGTGGATGACGGTGCTAACGCTGACTGCTCTATCTGGAGTAGAATGAATGGCAAGCGTGGACACTTTCTTTAAAACTTAACTCTTAATTCCATGTGAACATTAACCCATTAATTTGAAAATCTCAACACATCTTTCAAGTAAGAAAGTGTTCTCACACAGTGTAGTTGTAATACTGTAACCAGTATTTTTTTTAATCAAATGTATGTAATAACGGCTAACAGGTACAAATTAATATAAAGTTATCAGAGTTATGACTTTGCACTGACCAGCAGCAAAAAATATATATGTTTTACATAGTAAATTACTATAAAACCTAGAATACATACAAATATTTGTCCACTAATCCTTTCAGCACGCACATATTTTTTAATTGTTGTTACATAATATGTTTGCAAGCTTTTATTTCAGAAATGGGAAAGCACAGCTCGGTTAACACTGGGTTCAAAGGTTATATCCTCTACTTTATTAACATAGTGTACTTTAGAATTTTTAACTTATGTGTAAGATGAGCATCTCAATTGTTTGAATTTTGATATATAATTACCTTGTTACATGACCTGTATAATACAACTATAGCTAAACTAACTACGACTACGACAGTTTTAGAAATAGAATGGTAGATCATATTTATCGTTACGTGACCTTTTTAACTGTTTCAGTTATTTGTCTTTGTCACACTGCTGCTCTACCTGTTTTTGGGGAAAACTAAAATGGCTTCCCGCTAAACGTTCCATGAATTTCTCAGCCGGTTGTACAGATTTGAATGTTGTAATTGCATTGTCAATAAGGTGTAGTACTTCTGTGAACACGTGATGTCCCAATAATATGATTAATTGTTTGTATTATTCAAAATGCCTTTTCTTTTGTGTCACTTTGCCTTGTTTTAAGGCTGTTAAACTGTTACTAGACACTACTAGACACTACTTAAAAAAAACAAAAAACATTGTGTTCATTCATTCACCAGTTCAGCCTTAAATGTTATTGTATTGTGGTTACAACCATATTTCCAAAGTGATTTTGGCAAAAGTGGTCTAACCTTAAAGTTTATAAACAACCGCGTTAGTGTAAATAGGCCAGTTGTAGATGAAGAGATTGCAAATAGAGTACATTGTGTAAATTGCTGGCCTCCTTATATACAACTGACATATGACTCCAAGCATATGTTTAAGCTACAGACAGGACGTGTTGTAAAAACAAAAAACTGCTATCCACCTGTTAGAGGTCTGCTTGGAATTATAGTAATTTGGCATTATGCCTGTTTTGTGAATATTCCTAATATGGTCCAAACAAACCAATATTAAGTTATATGATATGCATATTGTGTTCATTTGAAATTATTTTACTAATTAATGCAAACAAATATAAAAAAAAAAATATATATATATATACACAATTGTTATAGCTGCTTGCAAGGAGTGATTGGATACAAGGTCCTAGTTTTAAAGTCTAACCAACCTAGCAGGACAGCTTTATGAAAGTCTGCTTCCTTAGGGTGACCTCTTCAACAAAAGCTGCCAATCCCTAGAACAGGTGGCCCCTTATGTTGGTAGAAATAAAAGGGACATTTGTCAAAGCCCTGGGAATCAGTGCACGTTTTAAGTCTCCAATTCCAGGCTCTGTCGTGTTGCATGTGTACGACCGAATGCCCAAGCATGTTATATTGGTAATGGTGGTAGTTTAATGTGGATATATAGTGCATTTATTTTGGGGGTTTATAATTACTACACGGCGAGAAATAACTGCGAGTCCAATGTGCTATCGGTAATAAGACCAGTGGGAATTCACATTCCAGATTCACATCTATTGCCGTCCACATGCCAGCCTACCTCGACCTCACTATGAACCAGGACATGTGACTACTGTATTTGAAATGGAGTGTAACAGCACTTGTTTGTGGGTGGTGGTGATTAACATAACACTCATCTTGACACAAAATATCTTATCTCTATACAAATCTTAAAAGCAACGTAATTACAGTAGCCTACATTGTTTACTACACACGGCGTCTGGTTCATGTTCTATTTTTCAAAACAGTTCAGTTGTCTCGCTCGATAGAAGGGAGCTCAGTTACAAAAAAAAAAGAAAAAAAAAGTTGTTGCAAGCCAGCAACCAAGCATTGTGCAAGGACGCATCTGGTTGGTCGAGTCCGATACAACGCGCATTGTGATTGGCCACGGGTATATTGGAGAACAGAAGGTGGCTCCAGCCAGGAGAAAGAGTGGGGAACACCGGAGCCGATCCCAGCCCGTACTACCAACAGCCGCGTGTGCCTCCCCCCCAAGTGGACCTGAAACGACAGTTAAACAAAACGGTCGTACGGAAAAACAAACACGTATACCGTTCATCGACAATGTCGGGAACGCCGCGGCGGGATTTACCCATCCGTTTCACTCGCTTTCATGGGGAAACACGGCCGCTCCACCTTGCCTGCGTCCACTTTTGAACTCCCGATACCGCAGGTAACTTTGTTCCACTAGCCTGTAGCTCGGAGGCTAGCACTAGCGCCGCCAGCCTGTTGCTGGCTTCGTTGTTGTGTGTTGACGGGGCGAGTTTACCGTCCAATTGTATCGATTACCGAAGGCTTTCCGTTCTTAGAGAAAAGTCACATAGTATGTGGCATGTGTGATTGATAATCTCAGTGTTTAGCCTCGCCGTGTACGGCGGCGATAGGGAGTAACGTGAGCTAGAGCCGCCTGGCCATTGTGGGTCGCTCAGCCCGAGAACAACAGCAGGGTGCTGACCATTGATCCCCGTAGACACACAGATGGGCTTAAAAAACACATTTTAATGGATCAGTGTGTCGGTAGTGGGGTTGGATAGTGATCATAGCTGGGTGGGTTACACTGGGTTTAAACTTGGCGTTGTTTGGTTCGGGGTCGTGTGCTCCACACTCCTAAACAAACACTTGTTACTGGCTCATTATTCAGTGTTGACGGCGTGTCTCTGAATGAGGACCTCCGTGACCCGCTTGTGTTTCTTATTTTCGGGTCGGTAATACTACGATGTAATAACACCTTCTGTTTTTCAAATAAATTACAAATACAATGTTTTTTAAACGTTTTTGCTAACGTTACGTCATTACATTTTCTATCCATTCATTTTTCAACCATGCGTGGAACCAATATAAGTGAAAAGTTTAAACCCCGTAGATTTAGTAGATACGTAGGTACTTTTTTTTTTAAGTACCATGTACCAAACACCTTGACAGTCCTATCGTCCGATGGTAAATACTAGTTAATAGCGTGTGGTGATCGTTTATCTGCCTCACACCTTGCGCCCAGTAAGCCCATCTATGAACACGGAGTAAACACTTTAACACGACCTTCTCTTTACAGCGCAGCTGGGTCAGCACAGGAGCCAGAATGGAGCCGTGAAGCGCACTTAGCTGAGCACACGTATTTTGCTCACGTATTATACCTTTCCCACTGCTGGATCAATCATTTTCGATGTGGGACTTTACGGATCACAGCATCTTAACCAAAGTTGAATGATGGCATCGCGCCGGGTTCATCCCTGCGGTGACGATGATGAGCGCCAACAACCAAGAACTTCTTACTGTGAGGTAAACAAACCACCCCAAAACCTTTAACTTCTCGCTCATCAAACACATGTATCAAGTCATGTATAAGTGCTTGGTGCTGAAGGGTTTGTGCCATGGTTTCACTGCCTATTCTAGTTATTTGCATGGGACTGTTGTTGTTTCACCGCATGTGACATTTGTAAGCCCCTCAATTATGTTTTTGTTTGTTCCGTTTGCTTTCTATTTTCTGTGGTCTTCATTACATTTTGTAGATATTTGATCAGGTCATCCACATTTTAGGTCAATCTGCTGCCTGCAAACCAGACAGAACTGTTATAGTGAGTTCAACGTTTATCACAATCCTGTTTGCACGGATGAGTGCTTGAACAATTATGTCTGGGCCTGTCAGAGATTACTTATACACAGAGTCGTGATTAATAAGCTGATGTGACTTTTTCTTTTTTTTTCTTTTTTACCAAGGCATTTAATCAAACAAAGAGTAGATTCATATAACTTGTAGACAAACACTGTAATACATTTTATTTCACTCGTTTTGTTTAAACCACTTACAGGCTGAGTGTAGTCTAGGATTGCAGATCAGTCTCTAGACAGCCTGTATAAAAGTGTGGGTTCTCCATAATGACACTAGGGCAAAAGGAAAACACGTTTTATTTGGCTAGAGTGGGTCTTTGTGAAAACTTAACACAAAGGTAGTCTCGTATTGGATTACATCACACAAATCGTTTTGCTGCACCGAGGGCTTGAAAATGTAATGAAAGCTCTTTTTATTCGGTTCACCGCCAGAAGACATTTAAGCTGTTACACCTATACTACCAGACAGCACACCATCTGCTTCTCAGTGGGCTCAGGGACTGAATGAAGACCTTTGTGAGATGGCTAAGTACTCATGTTGGACGCGGGGTCAACCGTTCACAGAATCCAGAGTTTTCATGACCCTGTTTCATTACTATCTCTTCCTTTTTAATGGAATATTGGCTTGTCACCGTGTCACTTCTATTGCAACCTACCATAGTACTTCTCCAGCAAGCCGTGGTCACCCTAAAACAAATCTATGCATTTTAAATCCACGGTTGGTATCGCATCTTATTTTTCAATACCCACGTAAGCACATTAAAGAGTTAAAGAAATGCACATTAAACAAATTCTTATGCAAGCAGTACATACTATTTGGCAGTACACCCTATTCAATTTGGCTGTGGGCTCTCAAGATTAACGACCTGTTTCTAGTCCACAATCTTAATGAGCAGAATATATGCCAAAGTTTAACACACAACAGGGTTAATTAAGTTAACATGTCATATTCCAACACTGATATTCACTGCTCATTTGATAATTAATTAAATTGATTTTTGATGACATGAATGCCCATATTCCAATGTATTTGATGGGCCAATACTGGTTACCGACCGACGCTTTGGTCTCTTTAAGTTTATTTATGCATCTCAAGTCTTCCTCTTGGCCCATGTCAAAAGTTCACAACAGTTTGTGTTGTCAACAAACAAGGCTGTCTTTGGTTTTCAATACAGTGCAGTGAGGCCGTCCAAGATTAGAGAGATCATCCAAGATGTCTCCTATTCTTTTGGAAAGGTGCAAATACAAATGTGTTGCTTCAGTCTAAATTGTAATATTGCTGGATTTAATTGCTTTGGTCTTCATTTTCTGTACGAAAACAATAAGAACACATGTCAACTCATTTGTGTTGACAAACCAAAATCTAGTAGTAATCATCCTTTCTTTGGTTTCCTTTTTAATGTGACTGTAAGACACACCAATTCATGCGCTAATTTTAAAATGGAAACTCCCTAGAGTCTGCAACTCTGTGGTTTTCGGGAAATTACAATGATGAATCAAGCAACACTCTGAATCTGTATCGCTTTTGGTATTCTCTGTCAAAGCCTAGCCAGTTCCCTGAATCCTTGCTTAGTTTGACTCGCGTTTGTGACAATGACACACTTCACTTCATATTATCATATTATCATAACTTTTGGTTTTAAACCGTGTGTGTTTTAGGGGCAGTGTTTTACCATGGGATTTCCATGGTGTTTGAATTTCTCCCGGTTTGCATTGGAATGTTTTCCTTCCTTGCATCAACTGCACATTGCATGGAATCCAAAACACTGCCGCCACTGTTGGCCTGATGGGATCCTAGTGGCAGGCAGTTAGGTAGCAGTATCTTGTTTTCTTCCTGCTGCTACTTCTAGGATTCCTTTTTAGTCTTCAGAAACTTCCCCAGAATTGGCTCTTGTCCATCTAGGTTTCAAATGTTCATACACTCCTCTATCAAATCCCTCCTGTTATATCCTTTGACACATTGAATGTGATTTTATTGTATGACAGGCCTCTACCTCCTTTCTCCTCCCCTATTTTCTTCCATTATATTGCCTAGCAGGCTTGTTCATATCATACTTGATAGCAAATGAAATAAGGTGTGTTTCTGTGTCATTTAAAAAGCATTCACTCTTTGGCTGTGACGTGGACTTGAGACAAACAGACCTCAATTTCCTTACTATCTGGCCCACATTAAGACCCGGCATTTAACTTGGTTAGACTAGATGCTATTTACAGATCCCACTGAGCAGGACTCATGGCTGACTGATTAATATCGGAAGGGAAAATGGATCTTCAATCGAATAGAAAACGTCTGTCATTTCCTGTTACCTAATGTCTGCATTGTCCCAGGGGTATTCAAAATTAGGCTTTATGCCGTTTACCTTCACTTCAATTGACACTTTATCGTGCAATTGCTATCTATCGCTTTATTTTATGAGGGTATGGCATTTTGAGATGTACAACTCCTCCCTCCCGACACATTACTCCTATTTTCATAGCTTCAGCAGTGACTCATAGGAACAGGCAGCTGAAAAGATAACTGTTATTATTTTGTCAAAACGGCCGCTTGCTGATTCCCTTCCTTAGTGGCACAATATTTAGGAACCACAGTCTCAATGTTTTTTGGCAAGTGAACGGAAATACCAGTGTTGTGACCAATGACCATAGTCGTCAACTCAATTAAAACCACCAAAAATACCCAAAGCCATTGATATAGAATAATGTCTCGTTCATGTCTGGCAAATAAATTAACCTTGAAGCAACATTATGTTTATTTTATTATTATTTAACAGAGGATGTGACGTTCGTATGTTTGGCCTGTGTGTAGGATATACACCGACGTGCCCCAATGGGTGACGATGAGAATAACCTTTACTCTCTCCAGCAATAGTGAACTGCAATGACTTGACCTCTCCAGAAGCTCGCTCCCCTGTATCATTATCGTAGGCCTTTCACAGATAAGTGCTTGGTTTGGACTCGATGTGGTGTAGAATTTGTCAGCTCTCAGTGAACAGGACTTTTTTTTCTCCACTGTTTTAACCATGCTGTTTACATGCCTGCAGTTCTATGGCCGATGTCATGTGGTGACTGTAGTGTGATTTTGGCGTTAGAATAACATTTTCAACACACAGCCTGTCTCGTTGGTTCCCGTACCTGTTACAAGTGAACAGAGTAAGGATTGAAAATGTCTGCGGATATTTACCATTTTCTTAGAACCGCTTTTTATTTTATTTCATATATATATGACATTTACGTAAACTGTAAACATCATCACCATGACGACCTGCCGAAGTGTAAATGTATTTGTACAGAGAATGAAAGGATTCTGTCCGTGGATGTGGTTGTAGTCCTGTGAGGTTCTGAAACGGCTTTCCTTGAGCCCTATCAAAGCACAGAGTATTTCACAAGATTATAACATACATATTTGAGATTTGTTCCACATAGTGCATTGATGACGATGATATACATGAGTTGGCCTACGATGCCAGCCATTTAGGGTAACAATGGGCTTCTATACATTTTCTTGGAAAATTAAGTGTGTATATGTATATATAATTTTCTTCTTTTTTCATTTTCTTTTGTTCTTATAAATCAAGATAAAAGATCAGGCGGTATCAGCCAAGACTTGTGAAATAGCAGTCATGTTCCAGCTAACAACAAATGATTGGAAATCCACTGCGGATTGACTCCCCCAGTGTAAATATCCCTGTTGCTCTTGATTGATTCATAAGTCCCTGAGGTATTTGTTGGCAAGCTACAAATGGTGGGTTTTATAATCTGGGGTGTTTCTTAAAATTTCCTTTTTTATAGCTACTGCTCTTGAGCTGAGCTGGTCCTTTTCGGAGTGAACCTTTGCCTGCTTAGTTCCTTGTTCTGGCTAATGGACACGGTAACCAGCCCATTAGCCCGAGCAGGGGATTAAGCAATCAAGTTATTCCTGGTAGTCCTTTATACTGCCCTATTGGGATGAGGGCTGATTTGTGGGTCTCATTTTACGATGGTCCTGTGTATGTACTGTGTATTGCAGAGATAAGATGGAGATCTAATCTTCAGAGTCAGACTTAGTCCTGTTCACAGGAATCTCTAGACCACTATAAAGTCAGGACAAAGGGGAGGACTGTTCATCGCAATGTAGATCCAGAATGTGGTTGTCCCTGTGTCTCACCATGGCATTAGCTATGCAGGGGGCAATGATAACCCTGCCAGGCATGTGTCTAGCAGATTATCCCCCACCATATACCCCCCCTCTCCCCCCCCCCCCCAAACCCC
>OMLJ01002320.1:1106-12879 GCA_900302595.1 Gadiculus argenteus | reverse complement strand
TGGCCTGCTCATCTCTTTTTCTGCCGTGTTCGAGAGAAAGTAGTTTATGAGTACAAGAAACCAGATGACCTGTAATGACGCTAACACGTTTGGTTCCTTCGAGGTCTGAGCCTTTTTTTAATTGTTACCCAAGTAACAATTGGCTTAAATTAACAAAAAGACCCCGATTTCACCACGAGGTTCAAGCTCTGTTCCATTTGTGACATCACAAGTGGGAGTGTAAATACAGAAGAAAACTACTACTACTTCTAAATTCTACAAAAAACCATAGATAACACCTTCCCCTCCCCACACCCACACACTTTTGGATATGCTGAGCCTCTGCTTTTTTATTTATATTGACTGACTACTATTAATCGATTAGTGTTTTTTATTGTGCGTGTGATTGTGTGTGGATTTGTATACTATCTACTGCACAACAAATTGCCCCATTGGGGGACAATAAAGTATTTTGAACTTGAATGTTGGGACGTGATCACTCCATCAAGTCCAGCAGATCACTCCCACATGTGGTGGTCGCACAAAGGGATGTCGGATAGGATGTCACAAAGGTAAAGGGATTTTGTAACGATTAGGTAAAGTTTAGAACCCTTTAACTTGTATAATGTGTGTGTTTCGTTATGTGTATGGGCACTCTACAAAGAAAGAACCACACACGTTTTTGGTATTCGTATTAATATATTTATTTTCAAGCATTCCCACGTATCCAAAAGCATCCACCATAAAATCTGAATAGAGTGTAAAAAAGTATTCTCTTTAAGACAAAAATATTCTTTACATTCAGCAGTGCAATTCTGCGTATGCACAGGATAAAATATCTCAGCAGTATACCTGACAATATATATTTTAATCCTTTTAAGGAATTTTCTGTGAAAGTGCAGAGTAAGGAGTACCAAAATAAGCATTTATACAGAAGAGAGAGCAGACAAACAACATCAGATCAGTAGTCACAACAGTCCAGGCCTGTCCCCAAACATGATAGATTAAAATATAATAAAACTATGATTTGTCTAAAATGTATAAAAAGCCTGCTAAACACTTTCCCTATTCGCTGGGGTTCAGCATGGCTCTCAATCACTCGATGGAGTATTACAGCACTGCATGATGAAAATGGGGTCACAAGCACCCTAGAATTAAATAGGTGCACTTTGATTGGGGCGTCACCATCACATTCGATTTCAACAGGGGCTTATTACGGCCCCATTGTAATTATTTTCCCTGTCAGTTCAAGAGTTAAATACAGCTAAAAAAAACATAATATATACAGCAAAGAGAGAGAGAGTACCAAAAGTAAGCATCGTCACACGTTGACAGCCAATGTAAAACAAGCCTCTCGCATTAGAGAGGAGGGAGAGGCACTACGGTCAAAATGGCCGACTAGTCGGTCTTCTTACAGCTACTCTCTTCTTCCTGTTCTTTGGTCTTGGCTCCTCCTCCTCTTGTGGAGGAGGAGGAGGAGGAGGACGGTTTCTTCTTGTTGGCGGCGGTGGCTGTGGGGCCGTTGTCGATGGCGACTGGCTTCTTGCCGTCGGAGCTGAGGGCGGTGTAAGGGGAGGAGGAGGAGCCGGCGAACAGTGTCCTGTGGATGACCGACTCCACCAGGGCGAAGGGGGAAGTGGAGGAGCCTGTGATGATGATCCTTGCCTGGGGAGAGGAGGAGGAGGAGGAGGAGGAGGAGAAGAGAAGAGATCATATGGTTGTTAGAGGTTGTCTGCGGCTATGTAATGCGATACAATGTTATGCTGTGTTGTGATACACTAGGCCAGGCTCTGCTACGCTATGCAGTGCTATACACTGTCATGTAATGTGATTATATGCAGTACAATGCTATGCTTTATGGCGCTACTCTATATGCACGGTCTTTTGGCGTGAGGAATAGGCCACACGATGAGAATGCGGAGCGTTGAACGTCATCAACACAAAATCACAAACAGCAGGCAGGCAACAAGTGTTGAATCTGATGAAACGGCTCGTCATTAATTGGGCCGTTCAGAGTTGGATGGGAGCTAATAGCGGTTGGACGGGGGCGAGAAGGGATGGTAGGTTTATCTTCGTCTCAGCGAACTGCTCAAGTTTCCCACAGAAAAGGGAAGGGAGATGATGTAAGCTGATGAAAATGATGCAAAAACTGGAGCCCGTGGGGTAATACCCAACTAATGTGAGTCACCAACCACTGGCAACTTTATGAAACGCAGTGTAGGTGGAAAGGTCATGATAGAGACTACACTGCACTCTAACACCACATGGTGCTGTCGCCTGGGTGGAGGGAAAACACACTGCAGATCAAATGAGCCCTGTTCGGGTTCAGCTCATTTGACTAAACTCTCGAATAAAATACAATGAAAGAAAATGGAAATGGAGAGCAATAATGGTGGTTAGAGGCTAGCACATTAGCGTACAATATGTAAAATACAATATACATATAATAATATATAATACTTCACAATCACACCACACAATCAAACAATTCAGATGCTGATAAAGTCAGCGGAAATAAACAATATTGTATTACTAATATGATATAACATGTGTATATTCTTCTAATAAATAATTAGAAGGATCTCCATTTGTACTTTTTGCTTATAACCACTGTGTTTATCAAATGATGTAACGATGGTCACTGCCACTTGTTGATCATACATCTATGTTGACACTACCACTTGTAATGTCACAAATGTTGATTTTTTTTTAATGGCCCAAGGGTTGATCATAAACCTGAGTGGACACTACCACTTGTGATGTCAGAAATCGTTTTTTAAATGACCTCCCAGTTGATCACAGATGTTGGCGGACACCACCACTTGTGATGTCACTAATGGTTTATTATTTAAATTGCCAACCAGTTGATCATTCACCTGGGTGGACAGTCACCACCACTTGTGATGTCACAAATAGTGGATTTTGACATGGCTTGTAATGACAATAGGGGCCCTTAAAGGTTGTATAGATTCTAGGCCGAAACATAAATTATCCCATTCATCTGATCTTTCCTCTTGATCCGCTAGCTGCCCGCCCCATAAGCAGGCCGTCAAAAAAACGGGTCTCTGTAGGCAGCCTACACTCCGAGATCACACACAACTACTGGTTGTGTGTGTTGTTACTACCAACCACTCAAAACCAAAATAACCACCCCTTGTCGGTGATTGGTTGGAATACTATTTACTTTGGTTTGGAGTGGTTGGTAGTACCATTTGTTTTTGTGTGCGATCTCGGAGTCCTGCTTTTGGGGTGGACAGCTAGTGGATTGTGAGGAAAGATCAGATGAATGTGATCATTTATGTTTCGGCCTCGAATTGCTGATACAACCTTTAAGTTAGGGTACTATGACGACGCTTACCTTGTTGACCACGTTGAAGACGGTGTAGATGAGCATGAGGTGGTGCTTCTGGAGGGGCAGGTAGCTGGTGTGCTGGAGGGAGAACATCACCGACCCGATCAGTGTGATCTTGGTGGGGCTAGAAAGAGAGAGACATGGGTCGGGGGTCAGCAGGTTCAGAAACAGCATGATGTCATGCTTATCTGTAGCAAAGTTACAGGTGAGGAAAAAAAAAAGAAATTGATTAATTATAATTATTGAAAGGATACAAAGGATTGATACAATTTGTATTTTCAGGTTTAATTCGTCACAAAACATTGACTTCATTGTTGAAGAAGGTAACCCATACAAGGAAATTGTCAGGGTGTGTGGGTGCAACGATGAATACACCAAATACGAAATATACCAAATATAAATTGAACAGATATCAAAGATAAACACAACTATTCAGAAAATGTGAAATAAATCATATCAAATATAGATAGTATATATACTATATATAATACTATACTGAACTATATATATAGTTCAGATGTGCAAATGGCAATAAGGTATAGGTAGTAGTATTGTTAAAACCCTTGGATGTGGTATGTAGCTGTTGCACTGTGAAGTATTCTAAGGTGCGGAGTCTTACAAGGACATTTTGAGGAGCTCATTGGTCTCAGGTTTCCAGACCCCTCGGACCAGCTGCTCAAAGTTAGCTATTAGTCCGCCTCCGGCACCTAGTGAAACCACGGAGCAATTATCATGTTAATCATCACAAATTAATTTATAACCTAGTCTATTTTTACTCCTAAGCATCTTTCCTTATACAGGCTTCACATCAACAGAGCAGGATAATAATGAGGTATTGACGAAACAAATTAATATCAACATCGCACAAAATAAAAGTGAAATAGCTTACCAGAAAATAAACAAAATGTAGGAGTGAAAGATAGAAGTAACAATAAATGATACATATAAAACATATAGCATTTATGTACACATAAATAAATGTTTAAGTAAAATCAAGATGTATAGTATTGTTTAATTGTTACTATTTAAAGTGGTTAGAAAAAGTGGTTTAAAGTGGTTATAGTCAATTGAGGATTTTACAGTACTAGAACTCTTGAGTCCTCTCAAAACGGTGATGCATTACCAACAAAAGTTCCCATGATGCATTCTGATGTCCAAGCCCTATCCACAAGTTTCCACCGCCCTGTGATGCTTTGCGCGAATTGTGGGCTTCACTTCCGGTTACTACGAGATCAATGTAAACGATCGTCTGTATTCATTCATTCATTACAATGTGTTAGTTTTATTAAATATTTAGTTTTGTCCGGTTGTAAGTACATCCTCGAACGGCACACGTTGTTCCCAAGCTTTCTAAAGCCATCATTTTATATTCAGCGACAGAGTGACTAAATAAAGTGATGTCTGACTGCTGATCAGCTAAACACAGTCAGAGTCGACGGGCGTAGTGGGTGACTGGACGTGTTGCCCACATTCGTTTCCCCAGGAAACTTGTGGATACCCTGTCCATACAAAATGTCAGTAGCTCAATGCGAGACAGACCTTTGGCCCAGCCAATGGCGATCATGACCAGCAGGCTGTCCTGGTACTTGACGCTGGCCTGGCTCACGCCCCCCAGCACCTTCCAGGTCCGCGTCACCTCCTTCATCCCCGACAGAACCAGCCGGAAGGGCAGCAGAGCGGCGCAGGAGTAGAGCAGGTCCCAGGGGCAGTAGAACACCAGGTACCTGAGAGGAGGCAGCACACGGACGGAATCACCAGTCAGTCTTAGTGGAAACAGAGTCAACAATCAGAACAAAGTATACTGGAAAAAGTATGTCCAGTATTTAGACGATTTAAATACAACATCTTAAATAATATGAATATAATATGCATGTTAGGGTTAAGGTTAGTAGTAATATGTATGATAGTATTTATGCATCTGCTTGGTCGTGTCGTACACTCATAAAGAACAACAAACTTCAGTCGTTATTGTGGAGGAGTGTGCAAGACATCTGAGGCAGGGTTCGGTTGCCTCCTTCCTGACTCACCACGTTTGACCAGTAGAGGGCAGTATTTATTTTAGATTCAAACATTGAAATACAATGTCACCATTAGAGGGAACCAAAGCAACCTATTGTGAATTTCAAGAAAACATCAGATGTCTTATAGTGGCTTGAGGTAATTGTATGTAAAACTTACAGCACATTTAATGTATAAACATATTTGACCTAGCCTACTAAACTGTGGGCCTACCTTTTTAACTCACAAATTAGGGAGTGTCTCTCTGTCTCTCTCTCCCTCCCTATCTCTCACCACCACTCACCATATCAGGGAAGGCAGAAGAACTTAACTAAGTGCTCCCTCTCTCCCTCCCTCTCTGTGTCACTCTCTCTGTATCACTCTACCTCTCTCTACCACTCACCAGATGAGCGAGGCCATCAGGACGTTGGTGCTGTTGGACAGCGGGGTGATGGGTGGCTCGGCCATCATGAGGCTGGACAGAACGGCTCCTCCGAAGCAGAAGAGCATGGAGCTGAACCAGCAGGCGAACGGACTCCGCCGGGAGAGCTCCACAGCACCTGAGAGAGAGAGAGAGAGAGAGAGAGAGAGAGAGAGAGAGAGAGAGAGGGATGATGAAGATGACGATCCCTTCAGATTTATAGGCCTACCTATTAAAGAGGTTCCAAAACTTTTTTGACTCAAGGCCCATTTCAACATGTCAAAAGTGTTTGACATGACTGTCTAAGGTACGATATTTGTGTCCCCAACCACAGCCACAACCACAGCCACTTAGGTCAGAACATGCTGAATTGCAGAAAAATGCCATAACATAAATTATTTTGAACAATAATGAACGTTGAATAATTTGGTCAATAGTTTGGAGCAGGACTTGCAGTCCCCCTCAGGCAAACGAAGACCCACATAAGCTAGTTTAAAGTGGCTAGTCTTTGATTGTTTACATTTCTGTTAATATGTAAAGCTTTGAGCTATGATACATGGAAGCACCCATGCCCTCTCTACAGTCAGAGTACACTACATGATGTTGATTTTATTGAAAAAGAAACACTGCATATATTCAGTAAATAAAAGATGTTTGCCTGCTGTTCATAAAACCATACAGACATACTTCCTCCCTTCAACAGAGAGTCCATAGAGGGTGAACTGGTTTAACCATTGAGAGGAACTGCCTGCAGGCAGATTTGTCCAAAGTTCATGTCCATGTCCATGAGTACAAGTTGAGAATTTATGAGTAATAAAAAAGTATATTATATTGATTTACACTCGCTACTTGAATGGAGAAAGAAGGTTCCTTCTTTCCTATATCCTGCATCTCATTCAAATCCATGGAAATATATTGATACTTTGGAGGAAAAACACATAAAAGCATACCATGTCAAATAAATTGACGATGTGTCCTCGCAGTCAATATTTACCCAAAGAACATTTTTACTATTCTTTTTATTTTCCTTTTACAAGTTCGACTTGTAACAACCCCTCAATGCTCTGCATTTTCAAGTAAAAGACTGACATATTGAACAGATGCTTTGCCTTCTGATAAATAGATAAAAGATAGTACACACAATTCATTGGATACTGTTCCCAGTAGTGGAACAAAATCCTGTCGTGGAACACAACACATCAATTCTTCATTAGTTTCCCCCTCAACTTGCCAACAGTAGCGAAGAAATTATCCACATACTGTACACACTGAACCCAGCCGACCCTAAAGTAGCTACCTGCTAATGTGTATTAGGTGAAGACACAGAGGGGATTATTTGAAGGGATTAGCAGGCCGATTACAGACTCCTGAGGAGAAGGACTTTCAGAGAGGGGGATGTATAGATCTGTCTGACTGTCACACTGCCTCCCTAATCATACTGGTGGTGAGTAGTTCACATAGACATGTCGAGAAAAGATTGAAAGTACATGACCCCAGTGAATGACTCCTGTAAGTATTGCTATGAGCTAGACTAGAATCATGATACAAATTCAGAAATAGGGATATGGGATACAGATTTTTGCCGTCTTTTCACACCACATACCAATTTAATCCAGTATAGACATAGTTCAGTATAGACATCATTAATCAGAAGTCGATAGGGTAGTAAAAGTAAAAATATATTTCATTGACCATCCGTCTTTTCTGAGTCTCCTGTTAATCATTAGACTGCATAAATAAATACCCTTTAGACTACAAAGTTCTCTCTTAATCTCTTAAATACAAGAGGCCAAAAAAACAGGCAGACCTATTGTTCAGGTCTATTCTTTTGTGTATAGTCACGTGCAACCCCACTTAACATGATCCCTTTTAATCACCACTCTTCAAATAAACCTTGTTGCCTTACTTCAGCCTATTTACAGAGGCAAATGATATAGATTTGAAGCTGCTTTGAAGCATACAGATAAACAAATAGATAAATGAAAAAATAGAACTAGACCAGTAATGGAAATGCCTAACAATCAACCACACAACTACTGAAAAAGGCCTGACCTCTCATGGTTTATTTAAAGTAGAATGGATTACTTGTCAAGTGAACTTACATGATCAGTGCCCATGGGCATTTGTGAAGCGAAAAAGATCAATTTGATAACTGCTCTCTAGACCAAAGCTAATGTGCCTCAGCTGCAGTGAGCTACATGGACTCTTCATTGACACATTCTCACCAAGTCTTCTGGGGATCATTGAAGGCCACTGTCATGTCACAAACCGAAAATATATATAAACACATCTAAAAGACCTAATCCCAGTAGTGATTATAAAATATGTATAACATTTGTGGCAATGTCTAAGAAATTATATTTGATTATTGTCTAAATTTGCATATTGGCAAATGTATCCAAGCTGCAAACACATGCAAGAAACCGAAACCGAGACTGCACATGAAGCAACCTGTCCTACATCACCACCCTAAGGAATACCCGGGCACCAACATTTGCATTCCTAGGAGAGACATTTACAAGTCAAATCTAAAAAAGGGTGTAAGGTCGAATGAGGTGGTTGAGTCGCTGGTGTCAATTAAAGTTAGTTCCTCTGCTTTACACACAAACACACACAAACATGCCTACAAGTATGCATATACACACACACATGCATACATACACTCACACATATGCACACATGCACATGCACAACCTGGCCTCACATTCCCTGTTCGATCCTCACATACTGTCGCCTTGTGACGTGCTAAAAATACCAGTAGAGCGACGCTTTAATCAAACGGTAAATGTCAACATGTCCTAACAGAGTAACTGCATAGCTTCAAAGGAAAAACATCCCATCCTCCGTCCGCGTCAGTTAGTTTCAACACTTTATATTTCTTAATACGGCCGGTGTTTTCAATGGTGTATGTTTTCGTTTTGTGTGCAAACTTTTGAGGCTTCATCAAAAGAAGACATCTTCCAACGTTCCTTTCCTTTTTTGGGGGGGTGAGTGGGAACCGGATTTGGCAACGGCCAGGGGTTATTGTCCTGGTCAGTCAGCCCTTGGGGTTTCTGGAGCTTTCTTTGCCTCTTGGGTACACTTTTCAAAGAGTTTGTAAAGTGACCAAGACTTGGTTGGGCAGAAGTTGTTTCAACCTTCATTGGCTGTGGTTACCCTGGCCTGGTTCATTTCTAGGGGACTTTTGTTTAACCAAACCCCTTTGAAACTGAACTCGATGTCTTCATTGCAATCTTTTATGGACTTTGACAGACATATCTCACACATGTACAAAGCATACAAATGTCTTCATGTTGCACAAATACCTATTTTACAACCTCACTACCCTTTCACAAACACACCCCCTATATAGTCCTATCTATAGAGCCACAGAGTCCACACTCAACCCAACACAAACACACCAAAGAAACGACAAACACATGCAGAGATTCCCTAAAATAGTGGTGGGTTGGGTGTCATGTTGCTGTTTGTCATTACTCCATCCTGTTGTACATTTTGCTCCACAGACGAGATACAAAGATATAGGCGTATAGGAAGGGAAAAGGCCACAGATGCCTTGCAAGGCACCATTTAAAATAGACTTGAGTTACAACATGGGTGACAATGTCACAATGAAGGAAGAGGGTGTGTGTGTGTGTGTGTGTGTGTGTGTGTGTGTGTGTGTGTGTGTGTGTGTGTGTGTGTGTGTGTGTGTGTGTGTGTGTGTGTGTGTGTGTGTGTGTGTAAGGTCATCATCCATTGCTCCACTAAAAGTCCACCTGTTCTTCTTTGTTATACAACAACTCTGGCTGCAAGCCCACCTACAGCCTGAGTTGAAAAAAGTTGGTGGCTGATTGGCAACGAAAACTTGTTGTGTTGCATACAATAACATGTTGTTACACGTTTATAATAAGCTATCATTACAGTATTAACACCACGTTGTCTGTGATTATAGGCGATAGCATGGTGGGTTTGGTCCTGCCGTTTGTGATGCAGTCAATAAAGTTAAAGTGAAGTTCAAATTTATCAATGTGGAGAACAATATGTGGTAAATATTTAATTGATGTTGTAAATATCTAATTCCAATGTATTTGATTGCTAGATTAACATGAAAACAATGATTATACTCATTACCTTACAAACAGAACTAGCTAACTTGTTGTTGACTCAATTGAGTCTTGCTATTTTGTTTAGACCATAATAGAACAGAATAGAGTAGTAGAGCATCATATAGCCTACTATAATATTATATACCATCATAGAATAGAGCACACCATAATACAATATAACATACCATCATAGAATATAGTAGACCATGGTAGAATATAATAGAGTAGACCATAAAAGAATAGAGTAGACCATAAAATAATCAAATAGAATAGACTATAACAGATTAGAACAGCCAATTATAGACTATAATAGAGGAGGCAACACTGGAACAGACTAGAATAGGCCGTACCAGTCCAGCATCGACCTGAATAGAACAGAATAGGATCTTCCTAGCACTCCAAACCAAGTTCCCTACTGAGGAGCCAGACGGCCTGAAGGAACCTCACCTGACTGCTCCCTCAGAGCCATGACGGACACCACGTAGTGCGCCGTGTCAAAGTATGGAAACATGGTCATGCCGGCCAGGCCGTGGGCCAGCTCGTCCAAATTCAGCATCCCAATCACATCCATCCTCACAACTTTGCAAACTCTTTCCAACAAACAAACAAAAAGTTGTGTATATAATATATATATATATAATCCAGTTAAGTCGCGACTTGCAGGCGACGTTCCGAGTCAGAGCATCGGGGCTGAACTAGTTGATCCTCCTGGCTGTCACGTCTTTAAGCCCGCTAGCCGTGGAGCCAGCTGTGCTATCCTGCTGGTGTACCGCAGCCTGACTCAACAGCTGGCGGCCGGGGACTGGTCTGACAGCCCCGTGTCGTTAAGGGGCAACAGATCTGTATCGCTAGCGGATGGACTTCAGTTCCGCCGCCCCCGTCGGGCCGTTCACGTTATCGTCAGCGCGCATGCGGAATTCCTGCTCCGACGAGTTCCGCCATTCTAGTGATGTGGCGTGGCGGGCGATCTTTTTTTTCGTAGGATAGGTCTGGGATTCTCGCCTCTGATTGGTTAGAATGGCTCTCCTCCGGTTGGTTAGGGTCAGCGCTATAGAGAGACAACAGAGTTGCGACCATGGAGGTATTATAACGGTTGCAACACTCGTTGAACTCATTAGATTGGTGGTCACGTAGTTCATGTAAGCCTAAATAGTTCCAAACAATCGCCTCGCTGCCATGTTCTTCTAATTGAGAGTGATTAGTTAGTTGGAACTGACAGCAGCGTTAATAGCGTAGCCTACTATAGTTAATGGTCAATATAACAAATAACACATACCCAAGTACTTGCATCTCACTTTATGCAATGTTTACCTGTTTACATGTATTGCTTTGCACTACATCACTGTTTACATTAATTACTGCACTGTTTCACCAATTGCCCTTGCACTGCTATCACAAAAAAACTGCACAATACTTTAACTTATTTTTTAATATATTCCATAACCTGACCAAAACCTGCACAATATGTAAGGGATAATGCCCGACAAGGGGTCCATTATCAGATATAATTGGACGACGCAGAGGCGCATCGCAATTAAAGTCAAATTATTTCTGATAATGGACACCTGCCGCAGCGGTTGATCAGTTGTGCTGCATCTCAGTCTTCAACGTTATCAAACTCACCAAATATGTTAAAATAAATTATAAAATCACTCACTCTGTCTGTCTTGCCGTTGTAATAACTGTCCGTTGTAATAAATGTACAGTGAAATAACTTGTTGTTGTTCTTGTTAGTCTCCGATGCCATCCGTAGCCAAGGTTACCAGCTAGTGTTTGCGCCTGCGACCATGATATACCATAGATACATATATATTTAGTATTTATATAAAAACCTTACACTTTTGTACATAATACATCTCTCTTGCATAATCTGCACAGAAACACTGTACTTAAATAGTACTTTTGATTTTTTGATATGGGTAGGCCTATTTGAAA